>CM053027.1:114351355-114486355 GCA_028564925.1 Lithobates sylvaticus | reverse complement strand
TCGTGGCCTCACAGGAAGTGACGTGTTGCGTTCCAGAGTGCGCTCCAGCCGGCCGAGACACCAGGAAGTGTAAGGGGATTCTCTACACGGCGGTCTTTTGGCGTAGTTTCCGGCGGACGGAAGCTTTACAGGCAGAGTGCGGTTTTACTTTTATACAAAGTCAATTATTATTTGTATTCTGGTACGCATATTTTACTTGGGGGGGATATGGGAAGCTGAAATAAAAACCCTGCACTTTGTACAGACTGTATTCATGATTTCACGGATTGTTTTATGAACTTTGCTCTTAAAGTTTTTAGCGCTGCTGCGATATTTAAAGAGACAGCACCCATATAAGGGTGTTGTTAATACTGTCGTGGCCGGAATACCCCTCCTTTTCCTGTGTGAAGAAAGCATTTAGCACAGCTGCCTTCTCATTTGTAACCACCTTCCCATCCTCGGCCTATGTGTTCCATCCTCGCCTTTTTACGGTTAATATATTTAAAAAACTTCTTGGGATTGAGAGAAACATAACAGAGAGTAAAAACAGTCTTTAGCCGCCCTGATTGCAATCTTACACCTCACATTGCATTCCTTGTATTTTTGAAATGCTGACAATGACCCCTCCACTTTGTACTTTTTAAAGGCCAATTTGCTGTCCTTAATATGACATTTGACGTTTTGGTTTAGCCACTCAGGTTTAACCTTTGTTCTATATTTATTACCCCTTGGAATGCACTCGGTGACACATTAATATATTTATAAAGCCTTCCCATTTTTCCTCTGTGTTCCCTGTTTAAAGGATTTGGTTCCACTTTATATCCTGCAGCATTGAGCGCAGTTTATAAAAGTTGGCGCTTTTGAAATTTTGTGTTCTTTTACTCCCCTTGTGCCTCCCTTTCCTACGATTTATTCAGAATGTAATAATTCTGTGGTCACTAGTTCAAGTTGTCCCATATTTTCACATCTGCAAGCAGATCTTTATCATTTGTAATTAAAAGATCTAGCAATGCATTACAAGTCGGCGAATCCACCAATTGGGACACAAAGTTGTCCTATAGAACATTTAAGAAATGGCGGGCCTTTAATGAGTGAGATGTCCCTTCAGCCCAGTCAATGTCAGAATAGCTGAAGTCCCCCCATTATGACGACATTTCCCTGTCTTGCTGCCATTTCTAACTGTGAAAGGAGATCCAACTCCACCTCTTGCCTCAGGTTAGGGGGCCTGAAACATACCTCCACTAGTAATTTCCAGCTTACTTCCACCCATACGGACTCCACCTACCCCCTTGCCCCCTCACTGGTGCCATCCCGCTCTTCTACCCATAAATCATTCTTGATATACACACACCCCTCTCCTACCCACCCTGTCCCTGCGATACAAGGAATACCCCTGGAAGTTTCTGCTATTCCCATGAAGTCCACATCCTCCTCATGTAATAGCAGCTCCAGTTCCTCAATTTTATTGACTAGGCTCCTGGCATTTGTGAACATTTCCCTGAGTTTTGTATTGGTGCATATTTCCTTTTCCATATGATTTCTCAGGTTTCGTTTTTGATTTGGTAACTCATTAACCCTGCGATTAGAGGTCATGGATATAATATCACTAGTGTCTCCACTATTCCCCTCTGTCCTATGCTCTATGTCAGTTATCGCTACCTCTAACCCCCAACACCTAATTTAAAAGCGCCTCCAACTTTGTGGCTATCTTTCTTCCCAATAGAGCTGTACAATCCCCATTAAGGTGCAGCCCCTCCTTACTAAAAAGCCAGTAACCGACTGAGAAGTCAGCCCAGTTCTCCAGGAACCAGAACCCCTCTTTCCTACACAAGTTCCTCAGCCACTTATTCAGTTCCCTAATCTCCTGCTGCCTCTCTGGTGTGGCTCGAGGTACAGGTAGTATTTCAGAGAAAACCACATTGGAGGTCCTTCTTAATCTATTCCCCAAGTCCGCAAAATAATTCTTTAGGACTCTCCACCTTCCTCTCTCTGTCATTGGTGCCAACGTGTACCATGACAGCTGGGTCATCCCCACACATCATGTTGCATTTAAATTACTTCTGAGTGCACACCATCCCTTTAAAGTGATTATTTTTATAGAAAAAAAAAAAAAAGAGACTTTACAAACATGTTATACTCACCTGCTCTGTTGCAGTGGATTTGAACAGAGCAGCCCCGATCCTCCTCTTCGCAGGTGCCTCTTCTGTGCTCCTAGCCCCTGCCTCCTGTTGAGTGCACCCACAGCAAGCAGCTTGCTATGGGGCACTCAGCTCTGAGTCCCCATTCAGACACAGAGCTGCAGCTCGGCCCCATCCACGCTCTCTACTCATTGGCTAACTGACTTTGAAGCAGCGGGAGCCAATGGCGCTATAGTTGTATCCCTGTCAACCAGGAGAGGAGAGCCCCAGATGGCCGAGACACTCGTGGACATCCCTGGACAGAGATGGGGCTCCGGTACGTATTAGAGGGGCCAAGGGGGCTTCTGCCCACCGAAGGCCTTTTATCCTAATGAATAGAATACATTAACCACTTCTGGACCAAGCCTATTTTTGACACATGTTTACAAGTTAAAATCAGTATTTTTTGCTAGCAAATTACTTGGAACCCCCAAACATTATATATTAGCAAAGACTCTGGAGAATAAAACGGCGGTTGTTGCAATATTTTGTCACATGGTATTTGCGCAGCAGTCTTTCACATGCACTTTTGGAAAAAATACACTTCACTGAATAATAAATAAATAATAAAACCCTAAACCGTAAAATTAGCCCAGTTTATTGTATATTGTGAAAGATGATGTTACGCCAAGTAAATACCTAACATGTTACGGTTTAAAATTGCGCACACTAGTGGAATGGAGACAAACTATGGTACTTAATATCAATAGGCGACGTTTTAAAATGTTTAAACGGTTACCAGTTTAGAGTTACAGAGGAGGCCTTTTGCTAGAATTATTGCTCTCGCTCTGACAATTGTGGAGATACCTCACAGGTGTGATTTTTTAACACGGTCTCTTTAGAAATCACTTATTGCCGTCACAAGGAATGTAAACATCCCTTGTGACAGTAATAGGCGGTAACAGGTACTCTAAAACACCCCAAATCCCTCCTTTGCACTTAAAAGTATTCAAAAACGCCAAAATCTGTGTTTTGGAATACTAGGGATTTACCCCAGTACAACCACTTCCTCAAAATGATGAACAGGTACGCTGTTTCACGTGAAGTGGTTAAAGATAAAAAAAAGTCTGACTTTACAACTCCTTTAAGTGTTTCCAAGCCCAAAAAATTTTTTTGCTGGATATTGGTGTGGTGTCAGTTTTTTCTTTTTTGTTATGTTGTTTGTGTCCCTGCTTGGGAAAATTTTGTCTATTTGACCCGGTTCGGGAAGTAAATCTTTCAGTGGTGGCTTTACCTTACTGAGATTTTTTTTTCTAACTTCCTGTTGTAATACAGCCCTGGCCAAAAGTTTTGAGATTGACACAAATATAAAATTTTCACAAAGTCTGATGCCTCAGTTTTTATGATGACAATTTGCATATACTCCAGAATGTTATGAAGAGCGATCAGATTAATTGTAATTAATTGCAAAGTCCCTTTTTGCCATGAAAATGAACTTACTCCAAAAAACTAAATTTCCACTGCATTTCAGACCTGTCACAAAAGGACCAGCTGACATGTCAGTGATTCTCTCGTTAACACAGGTGTTAGTGTTGACAAGGACAAGGCTGGAAATCACTCTAATGCTGATTGAGTTAGAATAACAGACTGAAAGCTTTAAAAAAAGGAGGGTGATTCTTGAAATCATTGTTCTTCCTCTGTTAACCATGGTGGCCTGCAAGGAAACACAGGCAAGGATATTGTTGCCACTAAGAATGCACCTAAATTAACGATTTATCGCATCATCAAGAACTTCAAGGAAAGAGGTTCAATTGTTTTAAAGGCTATAGGGTGCATAAGAAAGTCCAGCAAGTGCCAGGACGGTCTCCTACAGTTAACTTAGCTGTGGGATCGGGGCACCACCAGTGCAGAGCTTGCTCAGGAATGGCAGCAGGCAGGTGTGAGGGCATCTGCACGCACAGTGAGGTGAAGACTTTGAGGATGGCCTGGTGTCAAGAAAGGCAGCAAAGATGCCACTTCTCTCCAGGAAAAACATCAGGGACAGACTGATATTTTGCAAAAGGTACTGCAAAAGGACTGCTGAGGTCTGGAGTAAAGAAATTCTCTCATGAATCCCCTTCGATTGTTTGGGGTATCCGGAAAAAACCTTGACCGAAGAAAAGGCGAGTGCTACCATCAATCTTGTGTCATACCAACAGTAAAGCATCCTGAAGCATTCATGTGCAGGGCTGCTTGTCAGCCAAGGGAGTGGGCTCACTCACAATATTGCCCCAGAACACAACCAGACTAAAGAATGATACAAAAACATCCTCCATGAGCAATTTCTCCTCATCACAGTTTAGTGATGAACAATGCCTTTTCCAGCATGATGGAGCACATTGCCATGAGGCAAAAGTGGCTTGGGGAACAAAACATCAACATTTTGGGTCCATGGCCAGGAAACTCCCCAAACCTTAATCCCATTGAGAACTTGAGGTCAATCCTCGAGAGGCAGGTGAAAAAAAAAAAAAAACACACACACACACACACACACACACACACACACACATTATGCAACAATGGGCTGCCATCAGTCAGGATGTGGCCAAAAAGTGAATTGACAGCATGCCAGGGCGAATTGCAGAGGTCTTAAATAAGAAGGGTCAACACTGCAAATATTGACTTTTTGCATACGGTTAATGTAATTGTCAATAAAAGCCTTTGACACTTATTAAATGCTTGTAATTATTCAGTATACCATAGTAACATTTGACAAAAAGTACTAAAAACACTGAAGCAGCAGACTTTGTGCAAATTAATGTTTGTGTCATTCTCAAAACTTTTGGCCATGGCTCTACAGGACAGTTGAAACATTTCCCAATGGGACATAGATGGCAGAGAAAACCCAACAGGTTAAACCCTCCCTTATTCCCCATCAAAACCAAATTTTTCTAGTGTCCCTATGCTCCTAGGGCAGCGGTTTATATGTCAGGTGTGTTCCCCTGTGAACATCTGGAGAAATTATCTTTGCCCTGCATATCTATTCCTCCTTCAGCCCATCTATGACTGCCACCTCACATTACCTCTATGCGCTACATATGGAATCACTTATATAGTTTTATAATGAGACTGTTAGTCACCTGAGGGGAATGAAGAGGATTCCATTAATGATATTGAGCTGATCCAGGACACTGGCCATGCTGGGAGCTGTGAACTAAAAGTGGGAGACACAGTGAGAAGCACAGATACATTCCTCATAAAACTAACACATTAAGTAAACTTGTCATGACAAAAAGATGCAACCTGCCACTGGTGACCATTTTTATGCTGACCCTCTGGTTTCAATACTTTGACTAAAGTAAAACAAAAGACGTACAGATCAGAAAAGTCAAGCTCCAAATTACCATACTTGTCTCTGGTCAGTAACTCAAACAAAGCAGGAGGGTCAGCATAACAACCAGGCAGGAGAGGTCAGCAATGTGTGTCTTCAAAAGATTTCCTTTAATAAATGTCCCAAACTTCTGGTGAAAAAGGCATCTGGTTTGGGATCCAGGAAGGGGTATAACTCCATATATATGCTGAATGATGAACACACATTACTTTAGAAGCAATGTGCTTGGGAGCAAAAAATGCATTTACATACAGAACCTCAAAGTCACAATTAAGGATGAGCTCCGGCGTGTTCGCACACCCCGCGTGCAAAGCCAGCCAGGAAGTCTGCACCGCGCTAATCACAGGCAGGGAGACATTTCCCGATCTCTGCAGCCACGCATCGGGACAATGTCTCACTGCCTGTGATTAGCGCAGCACAGTGCGGACTTCCTGGCGGGCTCTGCACATGGGCTGTGCGAACACACCGGAGCTCATCCTTAGTCACAATATTAGATTAGTGTTGTCAGAATCATGGAGACCTATTTGGACTTATTTAGCCACTTCAGCCCCGGAAGATTAGGCTGCTCAATTAACAGAGCACTTTTTACAATTTGGCACTGCGCTGCTTTAACTGGTAATTGTGCAGTCATGCAATGTTGTACACAAACAAAATTTGCATCCTTTTTTTCCCCCCAAATATAACTTTCTTTGGATGGTATTTGATTGCCTCTGTGATTTTTATTTTTTGCGATATAAAAACGGAAAAAGATCAAACATTTTGAAAAAATATATTTTCTACTTTTTGTTATAAGAAAAATCCAATAAACACATTTTTAGTCAAACATTTAGGCTAAAATGTATTCAGCTACGTGTCTTTGGTAAAAAAAAAAAATTCAATAAGTGTATATTTATTGGTTTGGGCAAAAGTTATAGCATCTACAATCTAGGGTACATTTTCTGGAATTTACGCAGATTTTAGTTTATGATTGCCTATGATCTCATTTCTTGAGGCGCTAAAATGGCAGGGCAGTACAACCCCCCAAATTACGCCATTTTGGAAAGTAGACACGTCAAGGAAATTGCTGAGAGGCATGTTAAGCCCATTGAATATTACATTTTTTGAAAAATTACAAAAAAAAAAAATGTACAAAGTTGTCACTAAATGATATATTGCTCACACATGCCAAGATTTATATGTGCAATTACACCCCAAGATACATTCTGCTGCTTCTCCCGAGTACGGGGATACCATGTGTGAGACTTTTTGGGAGCCTAGCCACCACGTACAGGACCCCGAAAACCAATCACCGCCTTCAGGATTTCTAAGGGCGTACATTTTTGATTCACTCCTCACTACCAATCACAGTTTCAAAGGCCATAAAATGCCCAGATAGCACAAAACCCCGCCAAATTACCCCATTTTGGAAAGCAGACACCCCAAAGTATTTGCCAAGACACCCCAAGCTATCTGCTGAGAGGCATGTTGAGTATTTTGCAGCTCTCATTTGTTTTTGAAAATTAATAAAAAATATTTTTTCTTCTTTTTTCAAAACGTTGTGACAAAAAGCGAGATCTGCAAAATACTCAACATGCCTCTCAGCATATAGCTTGGGGTGTCTATGGGGTCGTTTGGGGGGGGGGGGGGTTGTGCTATCTTGGTATTTCATGGCCTCCGAAACTGTGATAGGCAGTAAAGGCGGTGAAGATTTACCCCCTTAGAAGGTCTGAAGGCGGTGATTGGTTTTCGGGCTCCCAAAAAGTCTCACACATGTGGTATCCCCATACTCAGGAGAAGCAACAGAATGTATTTTGGGGTGTCATTTCACATATGCCCATGGCATGTTTGAGCAATATATCATTTAGTGACAACTTTCTGTGTAAAAAAAAAAAAAAAAAAAAAAAAAATTGCAATTTTCCTGCAACAAAATGTGGCTTTATTTTTTAAACTGTTCCTTTCATTTTTTTTTTTTTTTAATCATTTTTATTATTATCTCAGGGAATGTAAATATCCCCTGATAGCAATAGTCAGTGACAGGTACTCTTTTATTTTATTTTTTTTAAAACAATGGGGTCTATTAGACCCTAGATCTCTCCTCTGCCCTCAAAGCATCTGACCACACCAAGATCAGAGTGATAAAATGCTTTCCCAATGGCGCCGTTTATATCATGCGAAACCTAAGTCATGAAATGCTCGTAGCTTTCGGTTTCTTAGGCCATAGAGATGATTGGAGCCATTCTGGTCTCCGATCAGCTCTATGGTCAGCTGGCGGAACCAACAGCTGCATTCTCAGGTTCCCTGTTGGGACAGGAGAGCCAGAGAAAACCATGGAAGACGGTGGAGGGGGGGTTCCCATTCCACTGCTTGTAAAAGCAGTTGAGAGGCTAATTAGCCACTAGGATTGCTTTTACATGAAAGCCGACGGCTGGCTGAAAAGATTGATACCAAGATGATACCTAAACCTGCAGGCATCATTCTGGTATTACCACTCAAATGCCAGCAACATACCAGTATGTCGCTGGTCCTTGTTGGGCATACATTGTTATGTTCTTTTTTTCATGCAGCCTGTGATCTGAACGAAAAAAAAAAAGATTGATCGGTGGGTATGCCCACCATTAGAATACCGCCCTTCATCCACCCACTACTGATGGGCATACATGCATAATTTTTTTTTTTTTTAACTGTGGTGGTGAAATCACCTCCTACAGGGCTGGAGTCGCTGATTTACGTATCGTGGGAGCAAACGCTGTTGCTGTCAAGATAAATAAATCAGTGCTACAGCTGAAGGGCGTACCTGCTAAGCAAATATTGGTTAACAATAAAGCAAAGTAACATTACAGTATAACAGTAAGACATACCATACCTGCAAAGCAAACACAATAAAACATAGTAAAAATAGAGAGAGAGAGCACAATAGATATAGAATAGTGAGCGAACAATAGAGCGGGCAGTAGAGAGCGAACATGAGAGAGAATAGAGAGAGAAGAAAAATACAACCACAATTTTTTTTGGCTTTTTCATTTTTTTTTCACTTTTATAAAAACTGTAAACTGAACAATGCAGATTAGGGTCTCTCAAAATGTGATGGCCAACGCATCTTTCAAGACCCTGTGTTAGTGTGCCCTAGGACTGTGTAGTGCTGTACCCTACACTAATACTCCACTAGTGTGTGGTAGCGTTTGAAACAGTCACTGATGCAGAGACCAGGTTGGTCAGAACAGGAGGGACAATAAAAGCTGGTGTCATGCCTAAATCTGCGTTTTCTGCAGACACAACATCTTCTTTGGGGTGTTCTTTGGGTAGGGGTACCGGGGAGGACATACAAAAAATGCCTCATGCAGCTGGCTCACGGCATTTGCGTTGGGAAGGTGGGCCATAGCACAGTCTGGAAACAGAAGGACCGTGACAATCTCTTCCTGGAATTTTAGGAAGCTTGGAATAGCACAGAAGAGTTAAGCAGAGCCAATTGAAATAATTATACAGACACTTTTTTTGTACCAGCGTCTGGCCTTACGCAATTAGGTACAGCGCCAACAACTGGTCGTTGAGGTCCACCCCTCCCATGTTAAGGTTGTATTTGTGGACACAGAGGGGTTTCTCCACAATACCAGTCGCCGTAGGAATTTGGACTGTCGTATCTGCGTGAAGGGAGGACAGAACGAAAACATTCTGTGAATCCCTCCACTTCACTGCTAACAAATTATTACACTTCAAGCAGGCTCTCCCCCCCCCCCCATCTAAGTCGGAATTCTACAAGCCATTGAGGGAAGCCCCGGCGATTAGATTGCATGGTGCCACATGCGCCAATTCTATAATCAAAAAGGTGACTAAAAATAGATCTCGAGATCTTCCTTGAAAAACAGCGAATAAAAATCAAGTGACGTAAAATCAGCTGTTTCCACCTGAATTCTGGGTTGGCCAGTGAAGGGGGGGGGGGGGGGGGGGGGGGGGGAGTACGTGTGCTGCAGAAGTGGTGGGCTCCCAATTAGGATTGGCAAATGCAGCAGTGAAAGCACTATGGGCTTGACGGGCCTGTGTTTGTCTTCTTGGTGGCTGCGGGACACTACTCATGCTAGCCACCTCATCAGCTTTAACTGCACTTATGGGACTCGCCACATCACCAAGTGTTACTGCAGTGCTGGATGTACGACCAGGATGTACTAGGTCGCTGGTGCTTGCCAGTTCACCAGAAGGATGAGCGCCACTAGTACTGGCTCTCTGCTCCATACGAGAGTCCTGCGGTTCTTGCACCTTAACGACAGCAAAACGGTGTCGGGTATGCCCGACATTGGCAGGGACCACTACTCTTCAGAGCCATCTGTTAGGGTGCCGCTGCTGTCTACCGGTTCCTTTTCCGAGCCTGAATCTGACAGATGGGTGACTTCCTCTTCACTATCTGACATGCTCAGAAACGTGTAGGCCTCTTCACTACTGTACCTTCGATTTAACATTTTGGTCTCTAAATTTACTGGTACAGCGAGACTCACAGGAAAAAAAGAGCTCCCGTCAGCGACTGCTTCAAAACGCTACAAAAAAAACAAAAACAAAAAAAAACTGTTAGCGTTTGCAGGGATCAGGCCTGACTCTGCAAACGCTGCAGTTATGTGTTTTTGTAAGTGACCGTGGTCGATTGATAATGCACTTGGGTGGTCTTGGCTGGGCAGAGGGGGCTAAACGCAGGTGCCAGCAGGTATCTGGGCTGATCCTGCTAACCCTGCACTTTTTGGAACCCTAAACTGCTGGGGATGCTAGTATACCTCTGATCAGAGATCGATCCGTTCAGACACTATACTACTAAGGGAGGTGTATGGTGCATGCATTGGTGTTAGCGCTACACGCACTAACATGACGCTGCCTGGGGCAACGCAGACCCCAACTGACACTAAACCCTAACTGATATCACCCACCGGGTGATTAGGGGGTAAACCTTTATTAAGGTAATATATGGCGGGTGCACTGACGCTATAAAAAAAATAAGCTAGCTAACCAGCATCACCCGTGACACTAATACAGTGATCACTGGTGACAGAGGTGATGAAGGGGTTAAACCTTTATTAGGGGGGTCCCTAGACCTATCTGGGCCTACCACTAAGTACCCCAACACCAATTTTTGTCACCAATGACACCAGTAGTGATCAAAAAAATAAATAAATATGAACACTGCACTGGGCGACACAGAAACAGGGGGTGAAGGGGTTAACTGAGGGGGCGATGGGGGTGTGACAAGTGTACCTACTGTCAGTACTGACATCACTTCCCCTGCTGTGTTTACACTTACACATGCAGGGGAAGGATTTCATTTGCCAGGACTGATCACCAGGTCCAGTCCAGATACCACTGGCCTGGGCCTGGGGATTGATCGATTCTGAAGCGAATCTGATCGACGCTTCACGCAGCCGGGCCAACTTGCTGGAGTATAACTGCGGCAGCTGGTCCGGAACTGGTTAAAGAGCAAATCTACGCAAAATGAAATTTCTTGTTTTTTGTGGAGTGGGGGTAAGGCACATTCAGGATTTCTTTCCTGCTGCCCAGAAATTGAGGAGAATTCCACTTGCTCAGACATCATGTTGGAAGCAAGGCAGTAGAAGTCCATCCAAACGTGTCCAGGAGGGACACTGGGAGTAATTTGAGAATTGAACACAGCAACGTGCAGATGCTAAAAAGTGTCAGCTCTTCTGGTAGCCAGTTCAGGTTCATGTCAACATGGCAAACAACAAAGGTGCAGTAATTCCCAGCAACCAAAATTAATGAGGACTATAAGAGTGAGATCTGCTTACTGGAGGAGATTTCCTATTCATCTGATTAAGCAAAGCATACTTGGAGATGCCCCTACTATAAACCATTGGTAGTGTAAGGCCCCTTTCAGACGAGGCGGACTCCGCTTGCACGGAGCCCGCCTCTGTCCGCCGGCTCAGCGGGAGATCTGTCCGTTGATCTCCGCTGAGCCGGCGGATGACAAGCCTCTCTCCGCTCACTGAGCGGGGAGGGGCTTGCGAGCGCCGCTGATCTCTATGGAGAGATCGGATGAAAACGGACAGTGTGTCCGTTTTCACCCGATCTCACCCGATCCGACGGATCTGGACGTGTGGTCCATACGTCTGGATTTGGCGGATCGGACCGGATCGGATGTCAGCGGACATGTCTCGCTGACATCCGACGCTCCATAGAGTAACATGGAGCGCCCGTTCAGATCCGCCGTCAAAACTGACAGGCGGATCTGAACGGGCCTTCCGTGTGAAAGGGGCCTAAGGCAGAACGTTATTTTTCTTGTTCAGCACAAAACAAACTTCTGAAAACATTTTACAACCTAGCAGGTCCATTTTAAATCCCAAACGGGGCTTTCCTGAGGTCCCCAGATGAGACCGTACAATAGTAAATAATGCATCAACCACCTTTATGTGGACATTATTAAAAGTAAAGCAATTTGGTTGCTAGAGGTTTCAGCACTTTAAATAACACAACTAATTTTACTAAAATAAACCCATTTTTAGTATTTTCTAAAAAAGGCAATAAATTATTAATAATTTTCAAGTCATTCGACAAATAACATGACTATATTACAAAAAAGATCTCACATGACCAAAGAAGTTTTAAATATGGCAGTTAAAGCTCTATGAATTTGTAGACAAAGCAATCATCAAGACTGTTAAACACTTATCGTTTTCTACAATCAGAGAGCCTTTCTTGCAAAATCCACAAGAGATCTGGTTCACACACCTTGAGAGGCATTATGTTGGCACTGGATCCATTCTTGTAAATCTCATTCATTGTCCGCTGTAAAGCTACAGCCTGCTGGGTCAGGTACTTCAAGTACTCCGAGCTTTCTTTGGTCTTCTCATGCTGCTCTCCTAGCTGGATGGAGAAATAAAAAAAAATAAAAAATAGAAAATTTGAGATGATGCACTTTAAAAACAGCACAAGCAAACTATTGTAAAGACAGTCAGCAATTCTTATCTCTTTTTTTTTTAGTATGAACAGAAATACGGTCTCAAGAAAAACAGCTGTATGTAAACAGTAATAATACCATCACATTGGGGAAAAAGGAGAACGCTAGATTGGCTTTAAAAAATTAGACATGTCAGAAGTGGGTTGCCTTGTAAACAGGAACAAAGTACCTGCTGTCTTATGCAATGCCAACTTTGCACTACACACAGACTGCTGACAGTGTCTACAGCCCTCAAAACCATTGATCATATGACAAGGCCCTAGGTCCCCAAAGTTACAAGACATATCAACTAGGTCTGACACTGGCTTGCCCACAGAAACAGCTCGCTTACATTCACCCAAGTATAAGATCAGAGACACTGGAGGCTAAAAACACTGCACAGGCAAAAGGGTGCAAATTGTCATTAGGGACCAGTAGGTACTTTGTTACTGTTAGCAAAGAGCCTATATATCTGCATTATGCCAACTTATTATTTGATCTACATAGCTATTCATTAAACAGTTCACTGTGATGAAAATATATACAGTGTCATTTACAACTACTGACCTGGTTTTTGTATATTGTGTATCCTTCCTTCTCGTGCTGTAAGGCAGAACGGAACTCCCCTTTAGTTTCATACACACGTGCTACAAGATGGTGACTGCAAAAGAGAATACAGAAAACCTATTTTAAATGTCAAGATACAATGGAGATGTGCAACTAGCTGCACCTATATACACACACCTACATAGATATATACATACAGAGAAAAGTGTAGAGCTTCAAATATAATAACCTGCATCACAAAATATAAAAGTCCAATATACAGTTCAAAGGGGAGTGTCCAGAAACACCTAAAACATACATTGATGACGTACTGTGATGTAAATCCTGCAGCCGCCTGGGTACACCCCTAGTATCCTCCTGACCGCTGTCCTGGGCCCTGAGAGCTGCCCTCTGTCAGGATCCCCTCTGGAGCCTCATCAGATGTCGTCGTCCTCAAAAAAGGGGGGATAAAGAACTCCAAAGTCGCTAAGGTAAATTCACCACTCCGGCTACTACCGCCCCTTTCCCTGCAGTCGGATCCCACATTGGTCGGTCGACTTCGGGCCTTGTTGGCGGACTTGGAGATGGGTACTGGTGGCGGAAGAGCCGGCCCCACTGCCTCCGGACAGCATTGCCATGATCCTTGCCGCAATTGAGCCGAGTAGGACCTCACTGTTGGTGGGCATAGACTATCTTGCTAAAGAGTGTAATCTTATAAGGAATGACCTTGACAAAATAAGAGGGAGAATGACTGAAACAGAGTCTAGAGTGTCGGCCACCGAAGATCTTACAGCCACACATGCCACCTCCATTGCCGAATTGCAGCGCACAGTGCAGTCCCTTGTCGCAAAGTCTGACGATGCGGAAAACTGCCTCAGGCGTAACAATATCAGAGTCCTGGGGCTGCCTAAGAAGGAAGAAGGGGATCACCCCGCTGAATTTGCAGAGGAGTTCTTTAAAAACCTTCTAGGTCTTACAGAAGTCCCACCCACCTACGTGGTCGAAAGGGCCCATCGGGTGCCCGCGGGCCGTGCCATCCCAGGCCTTTTCTGGTCTGCTTCCTTAACTACTGGGACAGCGACAGGATCCTCTCTGAAGCCCGCAAACATCCCGTACTCAAATATGGCAATGCCTCCATTCTTCTCTTCCCTGACTTCTCGGCTGACTTGCAGCGGGTTCAACGTGAAGGAACAATCCGTGTCTTTGACAACCCAGCGGATGTGGACGACTGGCTGACCAACTTGCATTGACTGGATCTCCCCACAAAGTTATCTGATGCACGGACTCCCCATATCCTTGCCTGCTCTATCCTACCAAACATCCTATAAACACCGGAGCCACCTCAATGATGCATCAACATGAGATCCACACTTGACCCCATGGTCTGTTTTAGGTGGAGGACCTGGTGTTCGCCATTTATTTGGAAGAATTCCCACCCGGTCGCTTTCACCGTGAAGGGATACGTGTCCCCCCCCCCCCCCCCCCCCCCCCCCCCCCCCCCCCCCCCAAGTTCGCCTACTGTTACAGGTTGCACAAGAGCTGGGAATTCCCCGGGAACTCTGACCCTCAAGTAGGCGTTTTCTACTATCAAGTTTTGGGGTTGAAACTGCTTTGGCATCAGTTAGGGCTATGTCAGGCAGTAGGGAGTTATATCTAGTTTTAATTGATTACCCAGATTTCTTACATTGTTTTTCTTGCTGGACTATGTTTTTCTCCTTCTTTCTCTTCCCCCTCAGAATACCCGGATAGCTAAATCATCTGGACTGCCTCTCCCCCTGGCCTCCGGGCATGACACTGCTGGGTATGGGCCTTCTTAGCTCCTAAGGTCATTGACTACAGCAGACGAAAGTGACAGTTCTAGAGTGGCCATCTCAGTCTCCTGACCTCAATATCATTGAGCCACTCTGGGGAGATCTCAAAAGGTGCAGTTCATGCAAGACAGTCCAAGAATTTACAGAAACTGGAGGCTTTTTGCCAAGCGGAATGTGCAGCTTCACCATCTGAGAAGATAAGGAGCCTTAATCCACAAAAGACTTCAAGCTGTCGATGTTAAAGGGGCAATACATGGTATTAAGAACTGGGATATGTAAACTTTTGATCAGGGCCATTCGGGTAGTTTCTGTTGCCATTATGATTTAAAAAGAGTAAACACGGGGGCGTGTCCAAGATGGCGACGGTAGCAGACGTCTTTTAACAAAGCTCCGCCGTCCGGACCACATATCCGCCGATCCCGCGGTGCCAGGCGACTGTAACGGCTTCAAATCGACCCGCTGGGACCCCCGCAGTCCCCCGCTCATGCCCGGGTACAAAAAGGGCGGATCAGCGCGCCGTCAGAGCCAAAGAAAGACCGGGCCCACGCTGCCGCGTGCTGAGGAGAAGGCCGCAGCAGCACATTTCTCCATGATGGCTGAGCAGACAGGGGAGGTGAGTCCAGGGGCAGCAGCAGATCCCCAGACCCCCCCGGAGCACGCAGCGCTCCTGGAAGCCATAAATGGCTGCAGAACGGCCCTCGCTGAAAAGATAGACCATGTGCATATTGAGGTGGGCCTGATTAGAAGGGACATTGATGCTTTTAAAGGTAGAGTGACAGAAGTTGAGCAGTGTGTGTCTTTGACGGAGGATATTCAGAGGGAACACTCGGCTGACATTCACTCCCTGAAAATCAGAGTTAAGCATCGAGAGTCGCGTGCTGAAGATGCAGAAAATCGCAATAGACGCAACAACCTGCGCATCATTGGCCTGCCTAAGGGAGCGGAGGGGAATGACACCCCCCAGTTCACAGAACAACTGCTGCGCACCCTTCTGCCCAGGGCCTCATTTTCCTCCCATTTTGTTGTGAAACGTGCCCACAGGATCCCTGCAACAAGGGGACCGCAAGGAGCACCCCCGCGCACCTTTATTTTTAAGCTGCTGAACTACCGTGACCTTATCCTGAGGGAAGCAAGGAACGTGGGGGACCTCAAGTACGAGAATGCCAAGCTCCTCATATTCCCAGATTACTCCATTGAAACCCAGCGACAGAGGAAGTCATTTGATCATGTGAGATCTCAGCTCCGCGCCAAGAACATCAAATATAGTATGCCGTTTCCCGCCAGACTGCGAGTCCAGGACGGAGAGAGAGTGCGATTTTTTACATCACCTGGCTGGACACGATCCGCACTGGATGAGCAAGTATACATGTTTCTGGGAATGTGACTGAATAAGGGGATTATGGTCCCAGGTAACAGCCTTTATATCAGAGAAGTTCAATTTACCCAACATATGCTCACCCCTGAGATGTCTCCTGGGTGTGTTTGAACAGGAAGAAGAAATTAACCACTATACAAAGATATTCCTCAGGATCCTATTTTTTGGAGTGAGAAAATTGATTGCTAGAAGATGGATATATGAGGAACAACTGACGTTAGGGACGTGGAAGGCAATAATTAATGCAGATATGTTTCTGTACAAAATGACTTATGAAGCCAGGGGATCACCCAAGAAGTTCAGAAAGGTTTGGTTCAGGTGGACGGATTCGCAGAGTATGATAGATGAGGAGAATGATGGAGAGGTGGTGTAATGGAGTGAGATGAGTGAGTACACAATATACTACCTAAGCAGTACTGAGCAGACGAGTTGGGGGGAGGGAAAGTTAAATAGGGGGGGGGGGGGGGGGGGGGGGGGGGGGGGGGGGGGGGGGGGACGGGGGGGGGGGGGGGGGGGTGGGGGGGGGGGGGGGGGGGGGGGGGGGGTTGGGGAAAAAAAAAAAAAAGGAGCACTACCTGCTGATGACGGGGAATGTACATGGCTGAGATGGTGGATGGGTATCCTTTATTGCTATATGATGTATGTAATAACTTACCAACTGATTGTTAGCCCGTTGGCCACACTGGATGTTTGTTATGTAATTGTGCACAATAAAAAACTTGTTTTTAAAAAAAAGTATACATGTTTCTGTTCCCTGTGTTTTACTACCTTTGCTGCTGAGCACTTGCACTTGAGGGTGGGGGGTTCCTGATTTGGGTTCCTGTTTCTTTCCAAGCTCCCCTTAGACACTGAGACTGCGGACGGGTGATGTCTGCTGTTTGTTTGCTGACAAGGAGCCCTTAATCATTCTCTACTTCTCAGGATGAACCCCCCTGCCTATCGTTTACGGCTTTTGACTTTTTTGGGAAAACCTTTATCGTTTGGCTAGTCAAACTCCTATGTTTTTCTACCCCTGCTTTTTCCACTACTGCAGCACAGGCAGATAATAAATGCTCTGCTACCTACTTCAAGAACTGCACCCCCAGCTTGCTGGGAGACTGGCACCACATTTTATATCCGGACGACCCCAGTTCTGAAGGGGTCCGTGGACATATGTCTAAAATGCCTCTTGCACACGTTTCCCCCATGACATGGCGATTTGCCATGTGGTTTTTGGGAAGAGAAGTCACCCATAGTTCTACATGGGTTGGCGGGGAGGGGGGGGGGGGGGGGTTGTTTTGTTCTGATAAATTTAAATGTGCTTATATGCTTGACACAGTCATTTGGGCCTTTGAAACTGAAGCTCCTTGGAAGCTGCTCTCTATGTGCAACTGAAACGTGGGTTTGTACTCTGTCCGGGTCAGGTGAATGCCCCAGGTCAGCTCCGTTACTGATCACCTCAATCATGCTATGTCGTCATTAACGATTGTTTCCTGGAATACCAGGGGCCTAAACTCCCCAGTGAAGCGGTCTCTGGTGTTTCAATTCTTGAAAACCCACAGCCCCCACATTTGTGTGCTCCAGGAAACGCATCTAGTGGGGAAGAAAACTCTCAGTCTAAAAAAGCCCTGGGTTGGGCACCAATATAATTCGACATACTCCAATTTTGCGAGAGGGGTCACCATTCTTGTACGCAAGTCACTCCCATTTAAACTTTTGGGGCTGGATCTTGACCCGGATGGTAGATATATAGTTCTGCATGCCATGGTTGAAACATTGGAACTAGTGCTTGTGGGTATTTATATCCCTCCCCCTGCTTCGGTTAAATTGCTTCATAAGCTGAGCCTCCTTCTGGCCAATTATGGGACTGACAACCTTTTACTCATGGGTGACTTTAACATGACACCAAACCCGGGGATGGATCGTCTCAACTCATCGGGGGGTTCCACCTCGGATCTCTCGACTTGGGCGGACACCTATGGGCTGACGGATCTTTGGAGATGGAGAAATCCCTCTGAGAGATCCTTCACCTGCCATTCAGCTACTTACAGAGCGCTCTCGCGTATCGACTTGATATACGCAGGAAGACCTCTCCTGCCCAGGGTACAGGAGGTTTCTATTCTCCCACGGGGGATCTCTGATCACACTCCGCTTCTCCTCCGGCTGTCCCTGGAGGGATCTCCCGGGGACAGGCTGTGGAGACTATACAGATTCTGGATATCCGACCCTGGGGTGGACTCTGAGTTCCGTTACCAAATGGAAACATACTGGATGCTCAACCCGGGTACGGCCTCCCCAGCTGTGGTCTGGGACGCCTTTAAGGCCTCCTCTAGGGGGCACTATCAGAAGATCATAGGTAAAATCAGGAAACGGTTGAGGGCGGACATTCTTGAGGCGGAGGGTAGGGCACTCTCCTTAGAACAACAGTACGTGCTAACGGGGGATCCGGAGGTTCATGACAGGCTTCAAAACAGCACTAGGGAGGTTATGTTAATGCGTACCTCACTCACCAAAAAAAAATGCTCCAACAGTCACAAAGAATCTTTGAGGAGGGTGAAAGGGGAGGAAGGCTATTGGCGTGGCTGGTCAGGGAACAATCAGGCTCCATGAGTGTGCCCTCGCTGGTAGACAGAGCTGGGGTCAGAATGACCTCCTCCAGGGCGATCAGCGAGAGCTTTACGACTTACTATGCAGACCTGTACTCCACTCGTGTTAACTACTCTATGGAAGACCTACATATTTATCTCTCTGACGTTGATTTTCCAGTACTGACTGACACATACAGGGCCCAACTTGACTCGCCCATTAGAATCCTAGAAGTCCAACAGGCCCTAGCCTTACTCCAGGCGGGGAAAACCCCGGGACCGGACGGATTTCCCACCGAGTTCTACAGAACATATGCTGAGGAACTGGCCCCTAGACTCCACTCCATGCTCCTCGCGGCACTGGGGGAAGGCGCACTACCGAAATCCATGTCCGAGGCGGTGATAGTGGTCATTCCCAAACTAGGGAAGGACCCGGAACTCTGCAAATCATACCGTCCAATCTCGCTGATAGACGTTGATGCTAAACTACTGGCCAAGATCCTAGCAACCAGGCTGAACGGGGTGATCATGGCGCTGGTCCACCCGGATCAGTCGGGCTTCATGCCGGGCAGGGGAACTGACATTAATATCCGTAGATTGTTTACCCACATTGACATGGCAAAGGAAGGGGATAGAGGTCTAGTAGCAGCCCTGGATGCCGAAAAGGCATTCGACTCCGTCGAATGGCTCTTCCTATGGGAAGTTCTGGAATGCTTCGGATTTGGTCCCAGGTTCATCTCCTGGATCCAACTCCTGTATAAAGACCCCACTGCACGGGTTAGGGTCAATGGCTTGCTGTCCCCTCCCTTTAATCTGTATAGAGGAACTAGACAAGGGTGCCCCCTGTCTCCGGGGCTATTTGCCCTAGCGATAGAGCCCCTAGCAATACTAATACGCCAGGATCACAGGGTGAAGGGCATGGTGGTCGGTGAGCTGCAGGAAAAGATATCCCTGTATGCTGATGACACCCTGCTTTATTTAGCGGACGCTGATGCATCACTCCAGGCTGCACTGGAGATAATAGAACAGTTTGGGAGGTACTCAGGCATACGAGTGAACTGGGATAAGTCTGTCCTTTTCCCCCTTAATGACACTAACCCCAAAGGTGCCACTAATACGCCCCTTCAGTGGGTAGAAGACTTCAAATACCTGGGCGTTATAGTTAAAAGCTCCCCCCGGGCATACATGGGAGATAACCTTTCCCCCCTGCTAACTCAATTCGCCAGTAGGTGCCAGACATGGAAGACGCTGCCACTGTCCCCGGTGGGCAGGGTGAACCTCCTAAAAATGGTATACCTTCCGAAGTTTGTTTATTTCTTTAGGAACACCCCCTGCCTGATCCCCAAAGAATTTTTTCAGAAGATTGACACTATTATCTCCTCCTTTGTGTGGGCTGGGAAGACTCCGAGATTAGTAAAAAGGACGCTCAAGCTTCCCCTGTCTCAGGGGGGTATGGCGCTGCCACACTTCCAGTTGTACTACTGGGCGGCAGTACTGGTTACGGCGCGATGGTGGTTCTCCCAGCCCAAACAAAACCCGGCAGTGACTTTGGAGGCGGCGATCCTGGGATCCTATGCTGCACTATCTAACCTGCCCTATAGGGGCCCCAAGGCCCACCCTCGGGCCACGACCCTGATGCGCACCACTGTACAAGTATGGCAGAAATCCAGGGAAATATACAGGGAGGACTCGACCATCTCGCCCCACACCCCCCTATGGGGCAATCCAACTTTGTCGCACCTCTTCGGGGTTCCTGAACCCCAGATGTGGGCGCGAAAGGGCATGATCACTCTTAGGCATGTCTTTAAGGATGGCTCCTTCCGCTCATTTGAATCCCTTCAGGCCCAGTACGCCCTGCCGAAGACTATGAGGTTTAGATATTACCAATTTAGGCATGCAATACTAGCCCAATTCCCGAATCCCCTGACACTCCAGACGGATGCAGTGGAGAGACTGCTTATTGCAAAGCTGCTGGATAAGCCACTGTCCTCCCTTTATTTCTACCTCTCAGCTGCACACATGACATCCCTGACTAAGATATACGACAAATGGAGGGCCGACATACCTGAGCTGACTGAGGAGATATGGGAAGATGTTGTCTCAGACTTTACCACCAAAATGATCTTGGCAAAGGACCGCTTTATCCAGCTTAAGATACTACACAGAGCATACTATACACCTGTCAGACTGGCTAAGATATTCCCCTGGGCGACTGAATTCTGCTCCAGGTGTGGTACCTCGGTGGGAACCTTTTTCCACGTAATGTGGTCATGCCCTGTGCTGCGCCCGTACTTTGGAGCCGTTATTGAGGTCCTTGACTCCTTCGGGGACTGGGCCCTCCGTATGGACCCAGCCTTGGCACTCCTGGGAAGTATGGAGGATGTTGAGGCCTCGCGGCATGAGAAACTGTTCTTGTTTTACGCCCTGTATTACGCCAGAAGAGAGATCCTCCTGAAATGGAAGCAAACCACTCCCCCTACACTGAGCATGTGGAAAGCCACAATAAATTCGGTTCTACCCCTCTACAAGAGCAGAAACTGTCCCAAAAAATTTGACAAGGTTTGGTCCCAATGGGTTGATGCACATGGTTGCTGAGTAGGAATATGTTGACTGCTCTACCAGTTATGTTATCAGATTTCTTAAATGCAAGTGACAATGTTGTTCCAGATGTTGATTCCTCCCCCCCCCCCGGCAACCCCCCCTATACCCTCCCTCCACACCCTCCCCCCCCCCCCCGTCCCTCATCTCCTGCTTTCCCTCCTGCTTAGAAGATGCTTGGAACGGTTATGTAACTGTGCTTTATATCTAACTGCTGGAAACTACTGTGATCTTGCATTAACTCGCATTGTGTAAGAATGTATAGACCTTGCTGAACATATGTATCGTTGGTCAATGTGCACTGTGTCATTGTTACTGTTATAATGTTTTTCTCAATAAAAAAAAAACCTTTCTGTTAAAAAAAAAAAAAAAAGAGAGAGTAAACACACAGTTGATTGATAATAAATGGCTTCAGCCAAACACTAATCATGAGTGAAAAATTTTTGTCTTATCATTCATATTCTCTGAAAAATGGCCAAGAACTCATAAAATTCTTCAAGGGTATGTAAACTTATAAGCACAACTGTATAAAGTTACTGGTCTCTCTTGTATGTTAGAGGTGAGATTATTGTATAGCAGTCAAGATCTATCTCTTTGTAATTTAATTAACCTATTATGTATAACTAATACGTCTTTACTGAGTACATATAGCCCTGTTAGTTTAAAGTGGATGTAAACCCCATAAATTTCAGCTGGGTGCAAATATCTGCAGTGTTTTCTCATCTCTCTTCAAAGCCCTAAGTTCCCTGTCTTTCACCTGCTCCGTTCTTCTGTTATCAGCATAACTTCTGAAAAATTCTCTGTCAAGTGCAATAAAACCAGGCTGAATTTTGTGCCAGGGCAGGTGCTATAAATGGATTAGCAGAGAGCTGGTCTATTTACAGCACAGCTCTGCATTGTTTCTTCCTTTCTGTGGAGAGGGAGTGTGTGCCTATCCTCCAATCAGTCTCACAGTGTATAGCAAGAATCCACACCCACAGATGAATCAGGAAGAGAAAATTCTAACAGGATGTGCACTTTCTAAACAGTTTATAAAGCTGAAGACAGCAGATATACATGTAAAACTTATGTAGGAGGATTTTTTTCATCTGTGTATCATCGGAGGCTGTTCACTTCACTGGGTATATGTAAGGGTTTACATCCACTTTAACTTATATAATTGGGAAGATACTGGAGAGCTTAATAAAAGACAACATAGATGAGTTCTTGCTGGAAAAATATATATATATATTTTAAGCAATCGACAGCATGGATTCATTAAAAACAGAAGTTATCAGACAAATCTGATTTCTTTTTTTTTGAAGAGGCAAGTAAAACCTTAGACAAAAGGAATGGCTGTGGATGTAGTATACTTGGATTTTTCCAAAGCATTTGACAGTTCCCCAAACATGGCTAATGTGTAAGGTAAAGTCTACAGGCCTGGAAAAATCAGCTTGTAAATGGATAGAAAACTGGCTAAAAGGCCATATTCAGAGAGTAGTGGTTAATGATTCATACTCTGAATGGTCTAAGGTTATCAGTCGTGTACCTCAAGGTTCGGTGTTGGGGCCCTTACTTTTTAATATATTTATAAATGATATAGGGTCTGGGATTAAAAGTACCATTTCAGTCTTTGCAGTGGAATAACATCCTTACAGGATGTCTACAACTTACAAGCCAACCTCAATGCACTGTTTAATTGGGCAAGTATGTGGCCAATGAGGTTTAGTTAATGTTGATAAATGTAAAGTTAACCTCACACTTACTAATCCGGCTTCTTCCTTGGCTAATGTTTATTCCCTTCTGCAAAAATTCAGTGAAGTGTCTTACTACAAACTCAATATTACTAAATCTTGTGTTCTTCCTGTGAATGTCCCTAAATGCCAAATTGCCCAGCTAAAACAAACTTCCATTCCAATGGATGTCTCACTCCATCCCTTATTTGGGTATTAAAAATAACAACCCCTACTTCCTCCACATACGAGAAAAATGCCCCCCTTTTACTATAAACCAAAAAAAAAAAAAAAGACTTGCACCATATCTCTTCCTATGAGCTTTCATAGCTAGGTAGGATAGCAGCATTAAAAATGCTTCTTTTGCCCAAGATTATTTATTTTTTTAGGACTATTCCAATCACTATCCCTGAGGCCTTTTTCAACACTAATAATAAACTATTCAGACAATATATCTGGAGAGGTAAAATGGCGAAAATATCATTCTCAGTTTTACAAAGACACATACATAAAGGAGGAGTCGGTTTTCCTGTACTCCGTAACTATTACATAGTAGCACTGTTGGATCAGATGAAAGCTTGGTTTGAAACAGAGTCTGACAATCTTTGGGTACAAATCAAAAAGGCAGCCTTACAGAATAGGGACCTACCTTCTCTTCTCATAGCCAAACTGACAAATATCCCAATAAAATACCCTAGCTTTCGTTTTATTATGGCAACCCTATCAGCTTGGGAAAAATGTAATGGGCAACTTGATCCCCAATATAAAACGCGCCAACAAGAGCTATCTCTGAAGGTATATGAATATTTGATTCCTAACCTCAGAGTTCACCCTTGGTTACAAGATAACATAATAATGACGTATAAAAGAACTGTTGTCTTGACAGCCAAAACCCACCTCTTATGCCCTAATTCAACTTAAACATTCCATGCCACCCACCCAGATTCACATGAATTGCATGAGGACGTATGGCAATACCTGCAGTCCAAATACAATACAGTAAACCCCCGCTATATTGCGGTTCAGTTATTGCGGTCCCGGTATATCGCGGTATTTTAATTAGGACCTGTTATTCTGATATTGTGGTAATATTTCGCCATTTTCGCAGTTATGTACTCTATTTTTTACTGTACAGTATACTGTACTGTTAAGACAATATTTTTGTGTTTTTAAAAATCCTCTTGATCTCTCTCTCTATCTTTAATGTGTTTCTATTGCATAAAAGTGTGTTTAAAGACCTTTAAATGCTATTAAAAAATTAACAAAACATGCTTAGGGTGTATTTAAATAGGGTCTTTCTATTTCGCGGTTTTTCACTTTTCGCGGGTGGGTCCGGAACATAACCCCAGCGATGGAGGGGGGTTTACTGTACACCTAAAGGGCTATCATGGTTTTATTACCTACTTCAAAACAATAAACATTTTGTAAAAACGTCAAATATGACTAACTGGGGAAAAAGAACTTGACTAAATATATTCTGCTAAACAATGGAAAGCTGTGATTCAATCCAGCTTCAGCTATTCCCATTGCACAAATTACTGGGACCAAATCCTTAAAAAACTTCACAGATCCCATCTAACCCCAACCAGACTTTCTTTAATCTTTCCTGTTTTCCCTGTTACCTGGTCTCCGCCATAGCTACAAGTTAGGGTATTCTCCTGTGGGGTTTTCAAGAAAGAGTGCAGAGAACAGGGTATGAATGTTTGTAAAGAGAATTAGGTAATCCAGGTCTACACCATCCTGAAATGAATCCTCGTAGCTAAAGGTTGAGAGGAAGCATCTAATAGGGCTGGGGAAAAAATAGATTTAAATCTTGAATCAAGTTGAGAGGTCAAATCGATTCAAAATTTCAACAAATAGATTTTTTTATTTTTTTCACAAGGACCGGCGCGACCTGGGGCAAGGCGTGGGTTGTCAGCGCCTGGGGCAAGGCAAGTAATTTGTGCCCCCTTGTGACCACCATGCCACACTACACTGGCCACCATGCCACACTACACTGGCCACCATGCCACACTACACTGGCCACCATGCCACACTACACTGTCCTGCCTACAGTCTATCTCTAGAACCACGACTCTCAGGAGGGAGTCTCACCCATCTTATCCTGGCCTGCATTGGTCCAGAGACAGGAGGAGGAGAAGACAGCGGCGGCTTACATTTTTGCTTCTCTCCCCTGCGCTCTAGCTGCCATGTTCAATGTCCAGCCGGCGCACTGTGATTGGGCGTATGGGGGTCATTTGTGGAGGTGGGACATCAGAAGCGATCGCGGACAGGCCAGCCCTACGCCTCACATGACCCACATACGCCCAATCACAGGGCGCCAGACACTGAAAATGGCAGCCGGAGCGCGGGGACACAGGAACTTAAAATTAGGAGGCAGCCAGTAGTGACACATACCGGAGCCCCCCTAAATGTCGCGCCCGGGGCCACGGCATCCACCACGCTATGTCACTGGCAATGGGTAACTGTGGCCCTCCAGCTATTGTGGAACTACATGTCCCATGAGGCGTTGCAAGACTGACAGTTACAGGCATGACTAGCAGAGGTATGATGGGACTTTCAGTTCCACAATAGCTAGAGTGCCACAGTTGCCCATCCCTGTTATAAGGGCTCTAGGCAGAAGTTTTAAAGTGTGCAACGTAAAACAGGTTTATACAGTAACGGTCAGAGAAACAGGGTGACCCTGTCCTACCTGTACACGATGCTGGACAGTAATTAAAGGTCAGGCTTTGCATGCCACGGTGTGCATACCCCTGAAGGGAACTTCAGGGACTGGGAACCATAGTGATGAACTATGGCCCTGGACCTGTAATAGCACCCTGTGGCTAACAATGCATTGTGCCAAGGTGAGCACCCATGCAACAGCATCAGTGCCCGAAGCAACATTACAGGCCTTCCCCACAGCGTGGTGTTTGGGTAGCGTTTGCAAGGTTTAATGAGCATGCACTAATCTGGATACACTGTGTCTATGCTGGAATTTATACACAAAGAAAAATAATAAACTAGTTAAGCTTTGGGTGATTTTCTCAGTAAAAGAGAAGATGTCCATCAGCTTTAGACACTAGCAGAAAACTGACTCCTCATGAAGTGGGGTAGGGTTATTAGGTAGGTATTTCATCCAAAACGTTGCCACTGTCCAGTCACCTGAAAGGACATGCCTCTAACCCATGGTGCATGAATACTGCGCCCTGTACTGTACGATTAAAGCATTATTAACCCCAAAATCAAACATTTATTATTCCGTAGCTTACAAACTCAGATGTAATGGCTGCATTTGTTTTATTTTTTTTCCCCTCCAATTTCTCTGGTGATGCAGCTAGTAAGTTTGTGGTTTTTTTAAAAGAACAAACTCTCTTCCAGATGTATCCTGTATCAGATGTTCCTTTATCAGTTTACAGGGATGATGCAAACCATTTACCACTGACAGGGGTGCTTACAATGGTAAGCGTGTATTCATTCATCTAAAACCTTTATCACAAAAAAAACTTTGCTGTAACTGCTTAAAGTATTAGCTGGAGTTTGGCTTCAATTTTAGTGTATTTAAATCTGCTAGTACATCCAACACTCCTCTCTCCCTCCTGATTAACAATGCAGTGATCCAAAGGGGCCCCCTGCGCTCCTCTAATACAGGAAAGTGTGTTAATGGCCAGATCACCAGGTAAAAACAGAGGAGAAAAAAGCGCTAATGATTGGTAAGCTGCTATAGTTTACATTTTTGATTTTGGGTTTTACACTGCTTCAAGATCAGGAGTATTTTTCAACACCAGTTTTCTCATATTTGTGAGAGAAATTCAACTGATTAATCACCTGAGTGCAACCTTCAACGACTTGGCTCCATGATACTTGGAGTTGATTGTAAGAGCGTTCTCCAGGAATCGCAGGGCTAGGTCATACTCCATTACTCCGTGTAGCACCAAACCAATGTTACTCTGCAGAGACACGGAACACAAATCCAACTTAGCATCAAAATTACAAGACTACACAGAGTTATTTCCACAAACACGATTTGGAGACAATTTGTGTTGTTCCACCTACATGCCATTACATCACAATTGTGACGGACCTAGCCAGGACACGGGCTGTTGGAGGGGACTGAGTGCGAGCCTGTTGCCTTGGGATTATGGGCCCTGGCATTTGGGGGAACAGTGCTCTTTGAGCTGCAAGCCTGGGACCCCTGAGCTGGTAAAACTTGGATTCAGGTCCATGCTGGCCCCCCAATACACATAGAATCTGTATGTGTATTTGGCATATTAGCAAGAGACGCTAATGTCATGACTCATGAACTCCAGCCACCTGTCTGTTGTGTTAATGAATATTGTCTGGCTTGTAAGAGTATTTCACCTATTGTTGTGTGTGCTAATTAACCCTGCAATTGAATGATGGAGCCCAGTGTTGATTAAGATAATTAGCTCATGCTAATTAGGTTAGGCTTGAGTCATCTGTCAACTGTATATAAGTTTGACATGTCAAGTAAAGATTCATTCCTGATGTACCCTACACTGGTGTTGTCTGGTGACTGGGTAAGCTAAGGGGGTCTTGGATTGTGTGGTACCGGACGGAGGAAGCAGTTACGGCGGACATCTTGGGTACGAGGTCCGTCACAATTGGCTGGCAGCGGTGGGATCGTGCTTCCTTGTCGTGAACACATCCAAACCATCACCTGGATCCAAGGCCCGGATAGCAGAGGTACAGATACGTCATGGAAGAGGAATTCGGAAGGAGGTTGCGAGAGATGCGGATACAGCACAGAGGACCAGTATCGGTGCAGGTCCTGCTGGGATGGTATGATTCTGTTCGCCTACAACTCTGGAAAGAAGCGCTAGCCTGTGAGCAGCGACACCAGGGAAAAGTTCTCCCCTCCATCCATGTAAGGTACTGGTCGCAGTATGAAGTACGAATGCTGTTATTGGGGGAACAACCGAAGCAGGAGTGGACAGCTGAGTTAAGCAGGCTGATCCGGGCAGAAATGCGTTTGGACGAGAGCTACAGAGCCCTCCGGTGGTATGTAGCCCAAGTGTGCCCGTGGACAGCGGATGACAGGCCCACGGAAGGCTTTGATTATAATGGCCTGGGATTGTTGTACTGGAGGCTGTCCGAGGACCCCGACTTTAGGAGTGATCTGGAGTGGCGTTTGGAGGAAATAATGGAGCACAGAGAGCAAAGATTGAACGTCTCGGAAGTGCTCTGGGCACAGGAAGATTTGGAGTTCCTGGCCGCTCAGGAATGGGAGCTGGAGATTGCCTACATACAGCTGCTAGACACTGCTCAGCAGCAGGGTGGGGCTCCCTTTGCCTGGGACTATGAGGAAATACCAGCAGACAGCTCTAAAATCCTGGCTGAAGAGTCGGCGATGTGGCATAGTAACAGAGTGCTTTGCCCACCTGCCCCCGCAGCTATGGACGCGGAGGTCTTATGGCGGATGCATGAAGTGCTGACAACAGGGCAGAGCTCTGCTAACCTCTGCCCAGCACCGATGGCATCTTCTAGGTTCCACGGACAGGTGGTGAACCTCTATCCCCAGCCATCAGTTGTAGAGACTGGGGATTTAATAGACTTTTCTGCTGAGGAAAAACAACCTCATGAGCCTCCATCAGAAGAGCTGGTATTAGGGCCAAACTTCACTGAGCTCTGCCCAGCACCAACGGCAGTATCCGTGGAGTTACAAGGAACTTCTCCAGCTGAAGCGCAGGTCACCGGACAGAGGGTCCAAGACCTCTGCCCCACACCGGTGGCAGTTATGGAGGCTCAGGGTGAGAAGGTGGCGATCACTTCCCAGCAGCAGATACAGGGGGAGAAGAGAGAGGAGGTGTTTGTTGTCCCTCCTCAACAGTCGGCCAGGGTGGAGAAAGCGATCTTTCCTCCCCAGCAAAGATCCGTGCACCTGGGAGACAATACCACAGACATGTCATCCCAGCGGCCAGATGAGGGAATGGAAAAGGAAGCAGCCGGCTCCCCTTCCCAATGGCAGCTACACAATTTGGGAGTGGAGGAAGCCAGCCTCCTGCCCCAACAGTTAACCAGAGCGGAGGATGTGGAGTCCCCAGCAGAAGTGCTGGCAACAGGGCAGAGTGCTACCCACCTCTGTCCAGCACCAGCAACAGCTGCGGAGTTCCAGGGAGCTGGGGCAGTCGGCCTCTCTCCCCAACAGTTAGCTGGAGGAGATGATGTAGGGAAGCTCCTACACCCACCTGAACTGCTGACAACGGAACAGAGCGCTGCTGGCCTCTGCCCGCAACTAAAACCAGACAGATTCCCTGTAAAAGGTGGATGGGAATGCAGTCTCCACCAGTATACCCCAGGGATGCTGGGCGGTCGGCCCAGATCCCCAACAGCAGGATGGAGTGAGCCCAGTCACCCTGTCTTCTCTCCAGCGGCTGAAAAGACTCCAGGGAGAAGGGCCAGTCCAGGCCTCTCCCCAGCGGCGGATATGTTCTATGAGAGAGGCAGAGGTTGGCTGGGTGAGTAATACTCTGTCTGGAACAATTTGTTTGGGGTACTGTGTGGGTACAGGCATTAGAGCACTGGAACCACTGACTAACTTCGGAGTCAACCCGTCTGGGGTCTCCTCCTGTGTTAGTCTCCTGCCGAAAGGGGAGAAATGTGACGGACCTAGCCAGGACACGGGCTGTTGGAGGGGACTGAGTGCGAGCCTGTTGCCTTGGGATTATGGGCCCTGGCATTTGGGGGAACAGTGCTCTTTGAGCTGCAAGCCTGGGACCCCTGAGCTGGTAAAACTTGGATTCAGGTCCATGCTGGCCCCCCAATACACATAGAATCTGTATGTGTATTTGGCATATTAGCAAGAGACGCTAATGTCATGACTCATGAACTCCAGCCACCTGTCTGTTGTGTTAATGAATATTGTCTGGCTTGTAAGAGTATTTCACCTATTGTTGTGTGTGCTAATTAACCCTGCAATTGAATGATGGAGCCCAGTGTTGATTAAGATAATTAGCTCATGCTAATTAGGTTAGGCTTGAGTCATCTGTCAACTGTATATAAGTGTGACATGTCAAATAAAGATTCATTCCTGATGTAGCCTACACTGGTGTTGTCTGGTGACTGGCTGAGCTAATGGGTCTTGGATTGTGTGGTACCGGACGGAGGAAGCATTTACGGCGGACATATTGAGTACGAGGTCCGTCACAACAATGTTCCAGCACAGGGAACAAAACTCATTTTAGAGTGAAGTGGAATAACAGACACACCAATACCACATGATAGCAAATATACCTTGTGTTTATGGATAGCTATACTTACATCTAAAAGAGCCATTTCTGGATGCCCTTCTCCAAATACAAGTAGCATGAGGTAACGAGCCCTGTACAGCAGATTTAACGCAGTGGAGAGCTGGTTATTTGCGAAACAGTACAGTGCTAGATGCATCTACAACAAAACACAGATGAATGTCAGCAAACAGAATACAGAGTATCAGATGGTGGTTGGTAATGGAAAAGAAGGCCAGGAGGCTGGTTGCATGTTACACTTACATATTCCTGAATGGTGCTGGGATGTTCAATACTCAGTATTCTCTCACTCATTAGAACTGCTTTCTGTTGGTTGCTTAAGGCCTTTAAAGACAATACACAAAGGAACATTTACACAATCATATGCTGAAAAACAAACTTTATATTAAAAAACAAATTGTTTTGCATTTTTAGCAGTAGATTCTGGAGTCACAAGGCAGGAGTTTTGTGCATCAGTGTAAGTATAGGTTTCCTAAATAACAGGATCAGTCAGTAGAAGTGCTCGCTATTCCAGTAAATATTTTGAGATACATTGGAAAAACTTTGAAAACAGTTCCCTTCTTTCCACTCCATACAGTCAAGTAGAAAGTCAGGTCCCTGTAGCAAGTAATTGCACTTGGATAGGGATTACTCATCTCCCACCGTGTGATTTTCCAGAACTCCATATTCAGTTAGGGTAGATACAAAAATGGGTGACAGGTCTTCATTAACATAGAAAATAAAACTGCAACCCAGGAATATGGCTACATACACAATTGGAAGAGTATAGTTTTATATGTCATCCCATTCTTGCGATACACACTTTTGCTAGTCTGAAATCACAGGCTGCTTCCTGGTTTAGCAATAATACTTTTCTCACTGGACAGAGATGATGATGCCAATCCCTGTCCAATGAGGAGCCTAGGAGGCAAAAGTAATGTAGGAAGCTAAACTGTTTAACCACTTGCTTACTGGGCACTTAACCCCTCTTCTGTCCAGACCAATTTTCAGTGCTAATGCACTTTGAATGAAAATTGCGCGGTCATACAACACTGTACCCAAATTAAATTTTTATAATTTTTTTCCCCTCAAATAGAGCTTTCTTTTGGTGGCATTTGATCACCTCTGTGGTTTTTGTGTTTTGTTAAAAAAAATAAATAAATTAAAAGACCAAATAATAAAAAAACAAAAAACAAAAAAAATCTATATATTTTTTTATATTTTGTTATAAAATTTTGCAAACAGGTAATTTGTTTCCTTCATTGATGTACACTGATAAGGCTGCACTGAGGTGGCAGGGATGGGCACTGAGGTGGCAGGGATGGGCACTGATTGGCAGCACTGGTGGGCATTGATAGGTGGCACTGGCAGGCGGTAATTGTGAGCACAGATGAGGCAGATGTGCCTCCTTCCTCTTCGGGACTGATGTTGCTTGCACATAAGCCGTCGATTGGCTTTTTTTTCTGACAGCGTGAGGAGGAAAAAAAAAAAAAACGATTACCGAGCTTTTGTTTACATCACCTGATCAGCTGTCATCGGCTGACAGCTGATCACGTGGCAAGGGGCCGGGATTGGCTCCTTACTCGGATCTGTGATCACCCGAGTCTCAGTGACTACAGCGCACAGGGAGCGTGCAAAGGGGAGGACGTCATACGACGGCCTCCCGGAAATTCAGGTCCGCCCTGTGGCCATCATTTGGCTACAGCGCGGACGCCAAGTGGTTAATCGGGAAAAAGCATTGCATCATTAGGCTGTTACCGGTGACTGTGCAGTGTGGGGAATGTGTAAAAATCACAATATAGGCTCTACAAATTCTTGGGCAGTTAAAAACAGTAGATATTTATGTATATCAACTGTGTATTTAGTAGTCTACCTGGCTTTTTAGTCTTATATGAACACAAGCACACATTAGCATTTGAGATAAATGGACTTTGAACAGAACATGTAGCATTGGGGTGCATTAAGTGGAAGGTAGATAAGATGGCAAGTACTGAACTCACAAGAGTGTCTTGAGCTCCACAGAGTCTAATTATTCATCTCACTTTATAGCCCAGGAACACAAAAAGGCAGCTACACAAGGGGTGTCTCCTCTCCATGCAGCTTTCTGTATGTTCACAAGGAGAAGCATTCCCATTTACTTCATCTACTGGCATGTAAGGTCTTGTAAGATTTTGCCATAATTACATGAGATTCTGTGTCTCTTAGCTTAAACATTTAGGGAGAATAAAAGCACACTTGCTCTTCCTAATCTAACCAAGAGCAAGTATTGTACAAGTAACTACTACAGAATGATACATCAGGAATAATCATTTACCTCGGTATAGTCACCCATGATATAGTTGAGTCGGGCGAGTAGTCTTAGGCAGGCACAGATCTCTACGTGCATGGCACCATACACGTTGTTAAACAAATTTAAGGCTTCATTTATTAATTCGCACCCTTCCTTTAAGAAACCTACAAATCATGAAATGGATACACAAAGAAATAAATAAAACAGCAATACAACACAATATCCTTATTTTTAATGTCTAGGGGGAAAACAAAAAAGGGAACCACACCATACAAATTATAACCCCACAAATCGAAAATGAGAAAGGAGCACTCGCAATGCCATATCCGTAAGTAAGGGGAGAGCAAAAAAGGGGGGTACTAGAAAAGTAACCATGAAACGGACTTTAAAAGGCATGGAAACAATGAGGAATTAAAAATATTTCGTAAGAAAAATACATGATATAGTCAGTGTTCGAAGAATTAAAATTCAAGGAAACATGATACATTTTGTACAGTGAGCCCTTGTGCGTCTAAGCGTTTCACCGGCTTCTTCAGGACACGGACAAGGTTCAAAGGCGTAACAAAAGAAAAAAGAATTAGTCTCACTATCTAAAAATGGAGTATATTGAAATTAAAAATCCGACAGATCACATAGAAATATATTACATTTGTTTAAAAAGCGTATGCTGGACTATCGTAGGAAAAACAAAAAAGAATCAACGAACCACAGACAACTACAAACGATACCTTATAAAGCATACATTTTTTAAATAAATGTAATATATTTCTATGTGATCTGTCGGATTTTTAATTTCAATATACTCCATTTTTAGATAGTGAGACTGATTCTTCTTTTCTGTTACGCCTTTGAAATCTGCAGATTCTTCTGATATTAATGAGGAGCTTCAGACCACCCCCTAAAAATTAAAAAAAAAAAAAGTCAGCAGGTACAAATATTGCTGACTTTTATTACAAATACACTTACTTGTCCAGGGGTCCAGCACTGTCCTCACCCAAGCCCCTCCTCCACTGGGCTTCGGGTCCCTAACACCGGTAACTAAGGGAAACCTGCTGTGGAGCCTTGTGGATTTACACTGCACCAGAAGGCTGCGGGCAAAGGGGGGTGAACTTCCACTCAGATCGCCATGGCAGTCCAGGAGGGAGTGGGTACCTGTCAAATCCAGGTACCCCCCCCCCCCCCCCCCAAGTGCCAAATGGTAAAGAAGAGGGGGTAGGAGGCAAACAAGCAGAACTTTCCCTTTTGGGTGAGGTTTCCCTTTAACCCGCATCATAAGGCTGTCAGTATTTTTATTGAGATGCCATTAACCGCTTCCCGACCGCCTCATGTAGATATACGTCTACAGAATGGCACGGGCAGGCAAAAGCACGTACGGGTACGTCCCCTTTAATTTGCCTGCCCTGGGGGCGCGCTCGCGACCCGGTCGGGAGCTCCGTGACCACGGCCGCGGGACCAGCGGACCGATCGCCGCTGGTATCCCGCGATCGGGTTACGGAGCTGAAGAACGGGGAGAGGTTTGTGTAAACAAACCTCTCCCCGCGCTTCCTACACTGACTGTCAGTGATCGGCGGTTCCCTGTCATCGGGAACGCCGATCAATGACGTCAGACATACAGCCACGCCCCCCTACTGTAAAAAAAAACACAACACGTCACACTGACTCCTCCCCGCCCCCTAGTGGTTAACCCCTTCACTACAACTGTCATTTACATAGGAATCAGTGCTATTTAAATAGCACTGATTTCTGTATAAATGACAAATGACCCAAAAATGTGTCAAAAATGTCCGATGTGTCCGCCATAATGTCGCAGTCACAATAAAAATCGCTGATCGCCGCCATTACTAATAAAAAAAAAATTAATAAAAATGCTATAAAACTATCCCCTATTTTGTAAACGCTATAACTTTTGCGCAAACTAATCAATAATCGCTAATTGCGATTTTTTTTACCAAAAATATGTAGAAGAATACGTATCGGCCTAAACTGAGGAAAAAAAATGCTTTTTTATATATTTTTTGGGGATATTTATTATAGCAAAAAGTAAAAAATATTGCATTTTTTTCAAAATTGTCGCTCTATTTTTGTTTATAGCGCAAAAAATAAAAACCGCAGGGGCGATCAAATACCACCAAAAGAAAGCTCTATTTGTGGGAAAAAAAGGACGCCAATTTTGTTTGGGAGCCACGTCGCACGACCGCGCAATTGTCAGTTAAAGCGACGCAGTGCCGAATCGCAAAAAGGGGCCTGGTCATTTGGCTGCCAATTGGTCCGGGGCTGAAGTGGTTAATTATATTAGAAACATTGCGGGTCTATAGTCTGCAATCAGTCTGCACTGCACATAAGTCCACTGCTGAATCCTGTCAAAGTGAATTCTACATGTAGGAAGTAAGAATGGCAGCCACACCCCAACGTATAAGCAGTACAGATAACCTGCACACTGGATTGATAAACTACTATATAATGCCACAGTAAATTAATGTTATCCACCACCTTCATAAGTACAGAGATCCTCCACACTGTGTGAATTTACACCACCCCATTAAATACTGTAAAATGACATACTATACAACAGTAGCTGCCATGATGGACTGATACTCACCCTGTTGTACTTTAGCTTGTCCACTCTGGAAGAAATGAAAAGCATCAGATGCTTTGGGATTGACATGTTTCACCACAGGGAAAATATTCAATATGTCTTCTTCTGTGAAGGTTGGTTTGTGTCGGGTATCAAAGTTATACTCTTTGAGCAAAACCTAGAGTTGTATGAGAAATCACAATTAGACAATTATTTCTCTACATGATATCATATGGCAAACTAGTGACTCACAGAATATTACCAGTTACAGGATCATCATAAAAGAGGAATATGGAAAAAAGATACATACATGTTAATATTGTACCTGAACATTTCTGGCTACAAGAAAGTGGCAACAATTAAATTGCTACATAGGTTTTATATAGAGCAGCCTTTTTCCAAGACCCCTTTTTTGGGGTGCCTTAGGGTTTCTTCAGCGGTGCCCTTGCAAAATGCCTAAAAATTGCCCAAAAATGTATACAAGCCAGCAGGTGGATCAAGCCTGTCTTAGTTACACAAAGCCACAGGTTTTTATTGTGCACCATTTCAACCTTCCAGGTTCCATCCAAACAACCAGCGATGTCATCAGAGTGGATAAGAAGTGTGTTGATCGCCTGCAAAGAATCTTTATTTGTCCCTCTCCATCAGCACTGGGGTCACATTAGCTGAGTGATGGAGAGAAACTGAGGGAGAGGAGAAACACTGGAATACTAGTCAGTACTAGAGTGCAAAAAAGTGTATTTGGTTTGTAAGAAAAAAAAAAATCACCTCTAATGCTGGGTGTCCTACGTGTGTCAATGCTACTGCATTATGCAAAACTATTAGAATAGTTTACATTTTAGAATGATGTGCCTTGAGACTATCCATAATTTTAAAAAGGTGTCTTGACTGAAAAAAAGGTCGATATTAAGAGTGTACACCATTGCCGCAACTTCTAACTCTAGCAGCAATTTCCATTATTAGGATATTGATTTACCCGTTAATATCTTGTATACCAGAGTTTATTTTCTGGAATATGGTATATCTTTACAATTCTTTTTGAAGCGGAGATGAATTCACCAAAAAAGAATTGTGGACATTTATCAATCCTGTCTCAAGGCAAAACAGAACAGTGAGACCTCTGAGAGGTTTGTTCCAAAGTTAAGGCCCAAGTCACACATTTCTCCTTTGGCTGCAGTAAAGTAGCGCCTGCGGATAAAAGAAACCTGACCCTGACCACTTCTTCATTATGCATCTATTTAGATTGGAAATCTGTCAAATCTGTTTTCCATTTATGATTACAGAGGAAAAGACCATCTAACCCTGTCATAGAGACTTTGCTGAAGAAAACGCAGCCTGGTTTGCAAATAATTGTGTTGCCAATTTGCTTCATAAAAGGTCTCTCAATGTATCCTGTATTTTATCACAATGCTCATTTCTATCAAAAAGGTTTTTATTTCACAAAATGTTTTATCCCAAAAAGGTCAGTTAAAGTGGTTGTAAACCCGTTACAACCACTTTTACCTACAGGTAAGCATAGATTAACCACTTGCCGACCGGCGCACGACGATATACGTCGGCAGAATGGCACGTACAGGCAGGAGGGCGTATATACAAGTCCCTCCTTTCTGCCTGTCCGTGCCATCGGGAGCGCGCCGGTCGGGACCCCCCGTGAGTCCGATCGCGGTCCCCGCGGACTCGATCGCCGCGGGGACCCCCGCGATCGTCTCACGGGGTGGCTGAACGGGGAGGTGCCGAGATAAACAGCATCTCCCCGTTCTGCCTAGCAACTAGTGACGCCGATCTCTGCTCCCTGTGATTGGAGCAGAGATCAGCATTCACTAGCCGACAGCCACGCCCCCCCACAGTAAAAAACACACCCCTAGGCATACTTAACCCTTACACTGCCCCCTTGTGGTTAACCCCTTCACTGCCAGTGTCATTTATACAGAAATCAATGCATTTAAATAGCATTAATTGCTGTACAAAATGACAATGGTCCCAAAAATGTGTCAAAAATGTCCGATGTGTCCGCCATAATGTCGCAGTCACAAAAAAAAAAAAAAAAAAATAATCGCAGATCTCCGCCATTACCAATAAAAAAAAATTATTAATAAAAATGCTATAAAACTATCCCCTATCTTGTAAACGCTATAACTTCTGCGCAAACCGATCAATAATCACTTATTGCGATTTTTTTTTACCAAAAATATGTAGAAGAATACGTATCGGCCTAAACTGAGGAAAAAAAAATGTTTTTTTATATATTTTTTGGGGATATTTATTATATTTATAAAATATATTTATTTTTTTCAAAATTGTCGCTCTATTTTTGTTTATAGCGCAAAAAAAAAAAAAAAAAAAAAAAAAAAAAACAGGGGCGATCAAATACCACCAAAAGAAAGCTCTATTTGTGGGGAAAAAAAAGGACGTCAATTTTGTTTGGGAGCCACGTCGCACGACCGCGCAATTGTCAGTTAAAGCGACGCAGTGCCGAATCGCAAAAAGGGGCCTGGTCCTTTGGCTGCAAATTGGTCCGGTCCGAAAGTGGTTAAGGCTTACTGAAGAAAGCCATTTGTGGTGAAGCTCAAAAAACTAAAACTAATAAATAAAAATGTTTAATTTCTTAAAGTGTTTGTTAATGCACAATACAAGGACACACAGTAAGAAAGCACATAATATTTAGGTATCATATTAGCATGCATTTTATTCTAGAAATCAATATTTTCTAAAAAATGTTCAGGTTTTATTGTTTGTTCATGTGACTGCATAGCATTCTTGCATGTCCTATTTTGTACAGCAGTGGGTGGCTAGTTCATTGGTGCTCTTAACTGAGAGAAGTATACACTATAGAGGGATGTGCTTTGTTTATATTTTATGTCAGATTTACAACCACTTTAGGGCTGGGCCTGCTCATAGGATCGATTTTGTGAGCTGTGTATAATTTTATCACACAATAAATTACTTAGAGTGCTCATATTGCACATTGATGTGCAATTATTATTTAAAGGTGTATATTATTTTTTTAGAACTATGTGTGTGTTTATCAAAAGAAAGGTATATGTGTCCTTAAGCACCTTACAAAACTCAGTTTGAAGGAACTTATTATAGATTACTGCTATCAACTGTGGATCCCTTTAGGATCAAATCAGTCCTGTGATGGGTAGGACAGGCGACACAACATTGCGGTCTTTCTGTGATTTGAGGTCCCCCTTTACACGGCTAGAGAGGCTCAGTGCCAGCTTTGAGGGCACAGGAGAATGTGAGTGAATAAGCTTGCTTGTCTTTTAAACCTTCTTTGTTTGTTGAATAAATTTTTTTGAACGTATTGCGCTATGGGAGCAATTTTTATTATTTCCCTGGAGCACGGAGGCTATCCCCTGCAATAATTGTAATTTGGATCCCTGAGTGAGGACAAATCTCTGAGTAAAGGAGTGGTTATCCAGATAAATTAACCAAACGCCAAAAACTCACCTAATTCTGGTGAGTGGCCATTTTTTAGTGGTGGTGGATTCACACAAGGGTGATATATATTATCTGCGAAGGAGTCAATCACTAGTGGTGCATTTAAGTGGAATTAATCTGTCACGGATCGATTCAAATAACAGTGGTGTCAGCACATGGACTTTCTTTATATAGAACAGACCTTTTTTCTTTTTATGTTGTATATTAATATCATTATCAATAATTGTTTATGGCACATGGAGTTCGAGAATTTGAACATTTTTTGAATTTTCCTTTGCAGGAGTGGGATCACAGGAGGGGAGAGGGGAATTGTACCACGTCACAAAAAACATAGCATTTTGCGTGCTAGTTTGTTTTTGTTTTTTGTTTCTTTGGATAAAAGTGTGGTTTGGTTGTACACAATTTTCCTTCACAGGAGTATAGACATACACGCATAGTGGTTTGGTCACACAGTTTCTTTTCTTACAGGATTATAGACACACACATATGTAGATTTTGTAAAATTTTATATATATTTTGTAAAAATCTTTTTTCTCACAGGATTGTGTTTTATATGATCAGGAGGATTTGGCTTTCCTTCACGGAATTATGATTGTGTTGCAAAAACTCTTTTGTAAAGGAAAGGAGTGTTAAAAAACACCCACCCGTTTGCATAGGAGTATTTACCACCATAGTATAGTAATTAGAGTAACTTTACTTGATGCTAATCGTCATCTTATCTCATCCTACCCATCACAGGACTGATTTGATCCTAAAGGGATCCACAGTTGATAGCAGTAATATATAAGAAGTTCCTTCAAACTGAGTTTTGTAAGGTGCTTAACTAGCTGAGATCCGCGCTATAGCCAAATGACGGCTACAGCGCGGATCTGTTGTGCCGGGAGCACGTCATATGACGTCCTCCCCTTCTGTGCACTCCAGGGAGCGCGCGCGCGCTGCCGGTGGCGCGCGCTTTCGCCGTGTCACTGGGCACCCGATGCGCGTGCCCATCGGCCGCGATGTCCGCTGGGCACCCGCGATTGCCAGGTAACACAGCGGGACCGTGGATCTGTGTGTGTAAACACACTAATCTTAATAAGTAAACGGACATCTGGTCCACCCTTTTGTCTCTTCTTACTTTCTAGAGTGCAGCCTTCATAAAACGCATACCAGTATAATAGTTGGCGCCGGTACCCACTTTCTCTGTTTTTTTATATGTGTGTGTTTAACTCTAAACTGTAGCCTAACTGTAGCCCAATCCCAGCCAAGTTAAGCTCTAGTCCCATAATGCTAGCCTTAAGATTATATTCAAAATGGAATAAAAATAATTAAAAATGGAAATTGGGATGGCAGCAAGTGCCTACATTCACAGTAACTGGAGCCAGCTGACTGGCTCCTTCACGATTCCCAGCAATGAGCTATTTTTGGCTGCAGTGCAGAGAAGTAACAAAGATCTGCCATCAAAAGCAAAAAGGATTATAGTCAGAAAACAAAATTAGGCCTATCCTGCCTTTCTGTATCAATAATCAGGTGTAAAACAATAACACTGGCCAAAGTACACGCAAATTTATCGCTCTACCCCTCAGCTCACTCCTTCAGTCTCCTCACATTTCAATGATTTACTTAGACACATCAGCCTGGATGTCACACCACTTCCTCAAACTCAATCTATCCAAAACCAAGCTCATATTTCCTCCCCCAAGTGCCCCTTCCCTTGATCTCTCTGTCAAGATCGCTAGCACAACTATCAGCCCATCTCTGCATGCCAAGGTTCTAGTAGTAATCCTCGACTCTAAACTATCCTTTCGGCCCCAAATCCAATCACTGTCAGAATCTTGCCGCCTCAACCACTCCAAAATACGCCCCTCCCTAACCAGTGACACCACAAAGCCCCTAATTCACTCCCTGGGTCATCTCTCGCCATGACTACTGCAACTCCCTTCTCATTGGATTTCCTTTACATAGTATATCCCCCCCCCTCCCCCTTCAGTCCATGCTCATCCACCTTACCAACCGCTCAGTGTCTCCTACTCCTCTCTGTCATTCTCTCCATTGGCTTCCAAACAACCAAGAAGTTAACTTCAAAATACTAACAACTTACAAAGCGATCCACAACTCCTCCCAGCTACATCACTAACCTGGTCTCTAAAAACCAAATTGTTCTCTTCGCTCCTCCCAAGACATCCTGCTCTCTAGCTCCCTCGTCTCCTCCTCCCATGCTCCAAGACTTTTCCCAAGCCTCACCCATCCTATGGAACTCCCTACCCCAGTATGTCCGATTATCTCCTACTCTGTTTGCTTTTAGATGATCCCTGAAAACCCTCTTGAGAGAAGCCTATCCTGCCCACACCTAACAACTGTACTTTTATTTTCTCCATCAGAAGTTCCCCCACAGTTATTACCTTTTGTATCACTTGACCCTCCCTCCTAGAGAGTGTAAGCTCAAACGAGCAGGGCACCCTAATTCCTCCTGTATCGAATTGTATTATAACTGTACTGTCCTCATGATGTAATGCACTGTGCAAACTGTTGGCGCTATATAAATCCTGTATAATAATAAATAGCAATAAAAAGGTAGCAATGGTTTTTATTTGTGGCTCTGTGAAGAAATCTGAAATGTTTACCTGCCCAGCAATTTTGGTGCCTATAGCTGCTAAGCCTGCATTTTCACATATTTCTTTTATGAATACAAAGAAAATGAAGATTTATGGATTGTTTCCAAATCATTGTGTCTACTATGAAAATGCCACAGGCAAAATAGGGCTATGGCTTTTGACAACAGACCTTTCCCTTCCTCCTGTCTACACCAGAGGCAGAGGACCGCACTGTGGTAAAAAGGTCAAAGATTTACCTGAATGCCAACTTTAATAGAGATTTCTCTGAGAAGGCTAATTTTTTGCAGATTGTACACTTCCACCGCATGATCCACGTTTTCACTAAAGAGAAAGAACGTATATATTTATACACAGGTTTAAAGAAAAAATTTTGTAAGAGCTGGACTACATCAGTTTAAAACAAGCAGGCTGCATCTATGCCTCACACAGAAGATCTAAAAAATAATACAATTAATGAACAATGTTTAATAACCGTTATATGTAAAATAACCCAAATTATTTTAACCACCTCCCCCGCCTGAGGTACTGTCAAATGACGGGCGGAAGGCAGCTCTCTCGTGTTGGGACGAGGTCATATGGCGTTGCCCCACTCTTGCTGCGCTTGCGCACACACGCAGCGTGGTGATCGGTGGTTCGCTCTGTCCCTGGGACACGGCGCATCACCGATCTCTGTCAGTCCCACCTAGCAGTGCCGCCCATCAGTGAAGGAGAACAATTACATGTTTACAAAGTTTGATAACAGATACTAAGAAAAATGTTTTTATTTTTTTCGGCCTTTTTTTGTTTTTATTAACCCAGTGGTGATTAAATACCATCAAAAGAAAGCCCTGTCTCAAAAGAATTATAAAAATTTTGTTTGGGTACAGCATTGCATGACCGGCCAATTGACAAAGTGCGACAGTGCTGAAAGATGGCCTGGGCAGGAAGGGGGTAAATGTGCCCAGTAGGCAAAAAGTTAAAGCTGAACTCCAGGTATGAATTTAATGCATAGTCACATTGGCCCAGCTTCGACCAACTATAGGACCTACTGTGGAAGTGGATAATCACTGCAGTAGTCGCCGCAACAGTAATTGTCACTGTTGTACGGGTCCTGTGCTGAGCAGCGACCCTGCTGCATAACCACCATAGGGGGTTGCTCACTTGGCATGTGTTGCCATTCAGAGAACACCTTGCATTTTTCTTAACGATTGCAAAGTATCCGATTGGACAAGGTGGAGATGCAGGGGAGGACCTTCACCTCATCCAATAAAAGAAAGCTTTGCATTTATCGGTAAAACCGCTAAATCAAATTGTTTTAGGAATTTTCAAAAATACAGAGCGAGAGATCTGGTGCACAGTGCTGTACACGTCTCTATAAACCAGCAAAGCATGCTGGGAGGTGTAACCTTTACACTGACTTGATATGGTTTCCAGTATAAAAAAGGTACACAGTATTCTGATTCTGGCATGCACAGGGATTCTGTGACTTTTGTATAAATTATAGTAGTGGTATTGAAAAATAAATTCATTATTTCTGACTAAATGCTTTACTAGGCTGAAGGTCAGTGTCTTATGTTTGGTCCTGTTCTATTTTAAAAGCTGTCTTCACCCAAGAAAAAATAAATAAATACAATATATATATATATATATATATATATATATATATATATATATATATATATATATATATATATATATATATATATATATATATATATATATATATATATCCGTGGGGCAGATTTACTTCGTGTCGGTTCACACTGAGGCAGCAAGACTTACAGCGCGACTGCCTCAGGTGACCCGGACACGACAGCTGCGGCGACTTGCAAAACGACTTCTCTATAGAAGTCAATGCAAGTTGCCTCAAGTCGCCCCCAAAGTTGTACAGGAACCTTTTTCTAAGTCGGAGCGACTGTGTCCATAGTACTGGTTCCACAGTACAGAACGGGATGCAACTTGTCAGGCGGCTAAGTCGCCTGACAAGTCGTCCCAATGTGAACCGACCCTAAAACTGAAGCAATCAGTATCCAGGGCAGGTGTGCATGGTAGCCAATAAAGCTTCTAACTTCAGCTTGTTCAATTAAGCTTTGATAATAAAACCTGGAAGCTGACTGGCTTTTATGCAGAGCTGAACCAGACTTTGCACTCTCCAGTTTTAGTAGATCCCCCTCAATGAATCTACTACTCCAGTATGAGGTTGACCATGTACTGCATGCACATGCTGATGCTTAAAACTTGGTAGATGAGTAAAAAGTCAACCTAACAGCCTGGGGTATCTGTACCACTTACCATTCAAGCTCAAAATCAAAGTAGGCTTTGGCTTCAGAGCAGATGTTCTTCCAGAGTTCCTGAGGGGTGACACTGGCCCAGGCCGTGTTGTCAGCACTACTGAGGTTTCTGTTTTTGCGCTTCTTGTTTTTCTTCTTGGAGACTAGCTCATCAGCCGGGAGGTGAGCAACTGAGTTGGGGAAGGAGCTGAGGAAGCAGTTCAGGAAATGGCTAATGGCAGCAGACAGACCAGAAAGTTCTACGCCCTATACAGGAATAAATGTATTTATTGTCAGAGGATTTCTAACATATTAAAAAAGGCATACATTTAAAAAGCTTAGCTCTGATTAAAGCCCAGCCAGGCAAACATGAAAATTTAAATAATGCATCAATTACATTACTTCTCAGTCTTGATTCGAAAACATCTCGTTAAGCCACCTTGCCACGTAATGGATCAAAGTCACAATCTCCTCTATGAGGAAAGCTGGTGCCCAGGCATTTTTACCAGCTCATAATCTTCCTGGGCACTTGTCTTCCCACCACCCCCATGAGTTCTCCTACCTCTGGAGACTATAAAAGAGGGCACAGCTGCTGGAGGCAAGCATTTCCTCCACCAATAGGAGATGACCACATCGAGCAGGCAATTAAGTGAACAGCTGAAGGACCCAAGAAAGTACCTTTAGCTGAATGAAGGGTACGTTACCCTGCGCACTGGTATAAAACTATATAAAATGTTTTGACTATGTTTATATGTATACTTCAGGGGGAGGATTAGTATTTATTGGAAAATAGCATAAGCAGTGATTTTGTGGATACAGTAACCATAGAGAAAAAAAAAAAAAAAGGAACCCTCCTTACTAAATATATTACTTTCGGGCTAGTCTGGTTGTCCGCTGGAGGTACTGCATCCATCAGACCCAGCACTAGATCAAACCAGGCTGTCCACTTAGAGCTCATGCTGGTCTTGACTAATAATTGGCTCAAGTCCTGTGATTAGAACCCTTCCTGAGTATTACCTCAGGCATACACTGCAATATCCACCTCAAAACCAGGGGGTTCCTTACATTCAAGGCTTTTCCTAACAGTAGCTCATATAGCTGTAGTTCCTGCCTGGACCAGAAGGTATACTAAGGGTAGCTACTGTGGCATAAAAAGCCTTTATCGGTAATAAATGCAGTCCTGACCACAGCTAAAGTAACTTAACTCGTTAGCCCAATCTGGCTAGTCTGTCTCTGCCTCCATTTCTCTGTCAGCCTTTGTAAATGCTAGTTGAGCTGATCCTTCATCTTCCATTAAATGCCCGCAGGCATCGGTTTAATCAACAAGCAGTCCACACAATATGGGCGGATTGGTTCCCCTTATTGTTTTCAAGGACTATTTTTGATGTGTCTATAGGTCTAGCTAGATTCACAATGGTTTCAGCAATTCCTTGGCTATCATAGCTTTCAACCAAGTGCCTCATCCCTGCATAAAGGTTGACTGCTGGTATGACAGTGGGTAATGCATGTGAGCCCAGGTCTTTTTCTTTGTTTATAACACTATTGATGACGTTGTCTTTAATGGTTTTAACTGTGGTGAATGTTGCCTTTTGGTGGCAATTTTATTAATAAATATTTTCTATTTTTGTGACTAGTACACTGCTGTGCGTTTCTCTTTGGAGGTGCTCTTTCTTGGTATATTTTTATATCCAAGTCCTCCCCTCCTTTTCAGCCCGTTACTGAACACCGGAATCCCCCACCCCTCAATAGGGGTGAGCCTGGGAATTTTCACTTCATTTGCAATTCAATCAAGTGTTGATTTTCCCTGTTTTAATCCATTCTGTCTACTGGGGGTTAGGAGTCTGGTGGGTTGAGGAGTGGGCCGATCCTTCAAGACATCACACGACTAAACGTACGTAGAACTGCCAGGTTGGTAAAACAGTTTACAACAATATCAGAACTGATTCCATCATACAGTTTGTAGTGTACATAGATTTGCAAAACAATGGGATAAAGGAATATTCCTGAACTATATATCTTTCAATGTCCTTCCTTGTTTCTTTACAATTTTAATGTCTTCAATGTCCATTTCACAAGGTCAAAAAGGTATTTAAAATTATTTGAATAGGAAACCCAGAATGTAAGCTGCAGGTCAGATCTTTTTATAAAGTGCAAGTAAACCCCTCATTTAAGCCATATGGGGCATGCGAGTTCAACCAAAAAACCCACCTGGCCTCTGGTTTTTAGCAGATATTTAACCAAATTTGACTAAACATAATTCTCCTCCATGCATCTGATGCATATGTCTGCTTAGGGGTCCATCTTCATTTAGTGCTATATCATTAATATGTTCCAAGACCTGCCATCGGAACTGACAAACAGTCTTGCCCACGCATAGTCTAGGACACAGGCACCTTGCGGCATAGATCACTCTGAGCTACAGTAGAAAAATGACTTCATTGTACCATTCTTTTGGATTCAAGAATTCTTTTGTCGTGGAAATAGAAGTGCATGCCTTACAGTGGCCACATTTCAAACAACCCTTGTGTCATTCCGGTAACCAGGTGGGTATTAAGGATTGTACTGGGATTTTCTATAGGTGACTATGCACCAGCATCTCTCACCTTCTATATGTGAGCATTGGATTTTTGCGGAGGACACTATTAAGATCATTATCGTCATGAAGAATAATCCAATAATGCTTGACAATGTTGAAAATCTGGCCTGATTGGTGAGCCAATAATTCGTAGGTGTCCATTTTCTACAGTTTTTGACCCAGTAAACTTTTTCTTGAGATATCCATCTTTTCATATGATTTCTTGCTCATGCATTTTATAGCCTCTGCAGGGCTAATTGTTCCACTAGTAATGCACTCTCTGCCTGGAATGCTGACTCAATGGTGAGCATTTTACATTTCGCTTGCATGATTTTCCCTTATTGGTATGCCTCTCTTTAGAAATGTTGGGTGATGGCTATCCCAGAGGAGTAGGGCATTTGTGGATGACTGCTTACGATATATATTGTGGTCTGAATTGTGCCATTGGCGTCCCTCACGATGGTCAGATCCAAAAAGTTAATTTATTTATCGCACATCACAGGAAACCGATTATAATATTTCTTGGGTTATATGCCACCTATAGGTGAATGGACACTGGTAGATCAGATTAAACAGGAAGTCCACCCCTATAACCCCTCCTACACAGGAAGCACTTTCGTTTTTTTTTGCCAGCGTCTGTAAGGTGGCGGTCACTGATGAGATACATGTGCTCTGGGAGCATACTTGGAGGTCTGGACTGTTCTATTTAGAATCATGGACTTCATTTCGGATCCATTCGAAAGAGCTGTCAGACAAAATGGATGTTACCCGAGCCTCATTGGAAGAAGAGAAGATTCATTGAGGTTTTGCTTGTAATGCAGCCTTATGGCACTGGACCCATGTGTAATGGAGCCCTATGCAGTGTTGGTTCTGACCAAGTTGCTTTCCTGCAGGGTGCTATACAGGTCCTGGGGAGTGGACCCCACATTAAGGTATTTTATGACAAAGCTTGCTGTGATGGGTGAAGATCTGACTGTCTGGTGTTCTCTCAGTAGCCCCTAGGAGCAGTGTACTGTTGGAAACATGCTCTGTGTACTTCTTAGGAGTATGGGTTAAATTAGGGATTTATTCTAACAATGTTAATGTCGTTATTCACATAATTTTTGTTTGGTTTTAGTTTGGTTTCATTGTTTAACATTTTTTTTTTTACTAGAAACATACATACATTATATATATATATATATATATATATATATATATATATATATATATATATATATATATATATATATATATATATATATATATATATATATATATAATCTTTCCAACCCATCCGGTGTTGATTGATTCCACCTATTTGCCTTTTGGGTATAAATGAACATACACACTTTGAGCCAATTAGCAATGAGTAAGCACGATTGGTGTGAAACGCATCTGCTGAGTATCCTGTCGGTTGTGCGGCATGCTTTTTTATTCATGCATTTCCAAATAAAAACTACACATTTTTTTTAATTTCGGATGTGCCGACATCATTCTTTTTATTGTATGGATTCTTTGGTCTAGGACCCAGGCTGGCACCTGACTCTTTACAGCAGTATTTGAGACCTTTTATCAGCTTGGAGCAGTGTGTACCCTTTTGCTTTTCCCACATTAGGGGGGATCCAGTCCCTGAAGGTCTTTTATGACAAAGCTCACCGTGATGGGTGAACATTGGACTCCTGTTGTGTTCAGAGTCATACTCTGTGTACTTCTTAGTTTCTCCTCCAGCCACTAGAGGGTGCAGGGGCCTATTTCTATATTAGGCAGGAAGTGGAGGGGTGGCCATGTTCTCGGCAGATTCAGCTGGGTCTCTTGAGACATAACAGCAGCCCATGGATACTAGTGAATTGTGAGTACTTACTATGGGAGAACTGTGTGGCCAGACAAGTCACGATTATATACTGCATAATTACTGTTTATTTCAGGGGCCTGTACAGCGGTAAGTCGATACACTAAAGTGCCCTTTAAAGTGGTGCGTCTCCAGAATAATGTGCATTTGACACAAAACTAGTATGAGGTCTGGTGCAGTTGAACAGGTGCATATTTGGAAACTGAGCTAAAAGCTTGAGTGTTCTAAAAAAAAAAATAAAAAAAAAAAAACTTGTTTGCCAAGAAGCTTATTTTTCTACAGGCTTATGTTTGCTAAAAGCACATGGTTTGCTAAAAACATGTCTGCAAAAGGCGCCTAGACTCAACTCATGTCTGCATAAGGTACATGCCACATGTCGCATAGACTCGTGTCTGCATAAGGCACATGTCGCATAGACATACATATAGCCACACACACACACACACACACACACACACACTTTTGTAAATATTTTATTATATCTTTTCATGTGACAACACTGAAGAAATTATACTTTGTTATACAAGCTGTACACTTACAACTTTACATTGTAAATTTGCTGTCCCCTCAAAATAACACAGCCATTAATGTCTAAACCACTGGCAACAAAAAATGAGTACACCCCTAAGTGAAAAGATCCAAATTGGGCCCAATTAGCCATTTTCCCTCCCCAGTGTCATGTGGCTTGTTAGTGTTACAAGGTCTCAGGTGTGAATGGGGAGCAGTGTGTTAAATTTGGTGTTTTTGCTCTCATACTGGTCACTGGAAGTTCAACATGGCACCTCATGGCAAAGAACTCTATGGTCTGAAAAATGAATTGTTGCTTCACATAAAGATGGCCTAGGCCAGTGATTGGGAACCTAGGCACCCCAGATGTTTTGGAACTACATTTCCCATGATGCTCAACTACACTGCAGTGCATGAGCATCATGGCAAATGTAGTTCCAAAACATCTGGGGTGCCAAGGTTCGCCATCACTGGCCTAGGCTATAAGAAGATTGCCAAAGCCCCTGAAACTGAGCTGCAGAATTGTGACCAAGACCATACAGCGGTTTAGCAGGAGAGGTTCCACCCAGAACAGGCCTCCTCATAGTCGACCAGAGAAGTTGAGTGCACAGGCTCAGAGCCATATCCAGGAGGTTGTCTTTGGGAAATATGAGTGCTGCCTGCATTGCTGCAGAGTTTGAAGGTGTGTGTGTGTGGGGGCTGTCAGTGCTCAGACCATACGCTGCACACTGCATCAAATTGGTCTGCATGGCTGTCGTCCCAGAAGGAAGCCTCTTAAGATGATGCACAAGAAAGCCTGCAAACAGTTTGCTGAAGACAAGCAGACTAAGGACATGGATAACTGGAACCATGTCCTGTGGTCTGATGAGACCAGGATAAACTTATTTGGTTTACATGGTGTCAAGCGTGAGTGGCGGCAACCAGGTGAGGAGTACAAAAACAAGTGTCCTGCGTACAGTCAAGCATGGTGGTGGGAGTGTCATGGTCTGGGGCTGCACGAGTGCTGCCAGCACTGGGGAGCTACAGTTTGAGGGAACCATGAATGCCAACATGTACTGTGACATACTGAAGCCAAGCTTAATCCCCTCCTTTTGGAGACTGGGCCACAGGGCAGTATTCCAACATGATAATGACTCCAAACACACCTCCAAGACGAGCACTGCCTTGCTAAAGAAGCTGAGGGTAAAGGTGATTGACTGGCCAAGCAAGTCTCTAGACCTAAACCCTATTGAGCATTCTCAAAACAGAAGGTGGGGGAGCGCAAGGTCTCCAACATCCACCAGCTCCATGATGTTGTCATGGAGGAGTGGAAGAGGACTCCACTGGCAACCTGTGAAGCTCTGGTGAACTCCATGCCCAAGAGGGTTAAGGCAGTGATGTAAAATGATGGGGGCCACACAAAATATTGACACTTTGGGCCCAATTTGGACATTTTCACTTAGGGGTGTACTCACTTTTGTTGCCAGCAGTTTAGACATTAATGGTTGTGTTTTGAGTTAGTTTGAGGGGACAGCAAATTTACACTGTTATACAAGCTGTATACTCACTAATGGTCACTGTAGCAAAGTGTTATTTCTCCAGTGTTGTCACATGAAAGGATATAATAAAATATTTACAAAAATGTAAGGGGTGTACTCACTTTTGTGAGAGTGTGTGTGTGTGTGTATATATATATATATATTATATTATTTATTTTTTTATTTTTATTTTTTTTGAATTATAGGCGTTGATCGGATCTCGGATCTATTGCACCGGAAGCGATGTGCTAAAAAAGATAAAATAGTGCCACTAAAAAAAATGTTTGCAAATCCCTCTATAAAACAAAAACTTTTTTTTTTTATATTACCTGCAGATAGGTCTTGAAAACGTGCTTTGCAGATCTTGTAATCATTTCACTAATTAAGATTTTCTGAAAAAAGATGAACAGAAGACACAATTATAACTTGTTTTTACTATAAACCTATAAATGAACACCCAAAAGTCGTGTAATCAAAAATATACATTGGTGTCAGGTATTTCTGGTCAGAAGAGGGTAAACAGCTGCTTTTCTGTACTGATGACAAAAGATCAATGTGAAATATCAGGTGACCCCCTTTGCAAGAAAACAGAACAAACATATTACAGCGCACACATGCAAAACTGACATTTACCTCCAGCAAGGCTATTTAAAAGCACCTAGACAGACATTTTCAAAAAACATTATCAAAAAATATGGGGATTTGGTCACACCATATTGATATATGGTGCTTAAGCCCACTTACTGCGACAAAGTACCCCATGATTAGTGGATAGTGTAGGACCCACTAATCATGGGGTACTTTTTCGCATATTTTTTGAAAATGTCTGTCTAGGTGCTTTTAAATAGCCTTGCTGGAGGTAAATGTCAGTTTTGCATGTATGCGCTGTAATATGTTTGTTCTGTTGTATGGTCTTATGGCAGCACCATCTTTATGCATTTTTTAGGGTGTGCCCCCCAAATATCTTTTGTCTATTGTATGGATTTTGACCAAATCCTTTTGGGTGGAGCACCCCACTCAGTAAGTACCTCAATTAGTGACCACCTGTATCATGGGTGGAGACCTCATGTTCTCCCATATAGAGGAGTATAGCTCCCTTGGTTCAGAGAAGCAGGATCTCCCGATCTATGGATAGTGTAGGACCCACTAATCATGGGGTACTTTGTCGCAGTAAGTGGGCTTAAGCACCATATAGCAATATGGTGTGGCCAAATCCCCATATTTTTTGATAATGTTTTTTGAAAATGTCTGTCTAGGTGCTTTTAAATAGCCTTGCTGGAGGTAAATGTCAGTTTTGCATGTGTGCGCTGTAATATGTTTGTTCTGTTGTATGGTCTTATGGCAGCACCATCTTTATGCATTTTTTAGGGTGTGCCCCCCAAATATCTCTTTTGTCCCCTTTGCAAGAAGACTGGTGAGCTGATAAAGTCTATGGTGTCCATAGGAAATAAAAATATTTATGTTAAAATGTTGATAAATTGCACGAATTTGAAAGATGCAGAACCAGGCACTGCAGTCTCTTGTATTTTTACATAATCAAAAAACATTTTTAAAGTCTGTACTAAGGAAGTAAGGAGGCTACAATTTGACTCCTCTGTCTAATAATTTTGCCTACTGAATTGAACCTGGCTGCCAGGATCATTCATCAGCTTTAGTACTTTCTCAGGCATACTGGAACAGGAATGCTGTATTCAGGGTGTGCTTTGAACAATAAAGTTGATTGCAGGAATGCTACTTTGTGTACAGCTGTCATTAGTTCTGATCTTGTGAATGCAGCTGGAGACAAGCCATGAAAAAGCCAGCAATGAAAATAAAGAAGCATTAAGCAGAGTTATCGTTTTGCTTATTAAACAATATCCACAGTAAGATAGCCATCCTATAGCCTTGCTTTGTGTTCCTTAAGGCTAGTACACATGGGCCAAATGTTGGATGGCATTGGCCGATTCAATAGAAACCGGCCAACATTCTGCAGCCGGTCTGACAGAAGCCTGCTTCTGCCAAAGGGGCATGGCCAAAAAAGGTCTGCCATGCCCTGGTCAAAACACAATAGAACAGCAGGGGAAATTACTGTACTAACATCACATAGTACAGCGGCTCCGACCTGAGCTGGCAGTTTTTTTTTTTCGTTCAGCCGGCAAGATTGAAACGAAAACAAACTAGTAGTGTGTACCAGGTTTTAGTCCTACAATCATCTGAAAAAGGCAACAGACTTCATTACTTACATAAACATGATCTAATTGGGATGGAACAGGAAACTTCTTGACAATGTCTATGACTTTTCCAAGGTAGCGCATATTAATTCCTCTCTGATGCATAGCTTCAGCCAACGAGGGTCCATCCATGGGAACTACATTATGGTCAAGGCAGTCCTTAATCTGTAAAGCAGGACACAGCATCACACACGGTCACATGGAGCACTTGGTGTACAAACACAAAGCTGTAACCACTATATCAGCGTATAACAATATGCCTGCCCTTTGTGTGTCATGTCTTATTAAAATAGCACCATTATATTACCAAACCTCTATTTACTGACTTCACAACCAAACAATTTAATACCCTTCATGGCCAGAGCAATTGTGAAGAATTGAAGGCTGCTTGTTGATTTTAGTGGCTATTTTTCATTTAAGTCTTAGGGCTCATGAACACAGGGCATTAGAAAAAACGCGCTGCAAAGCCACTATCAACGCCAGAAAAAAAAGCTACTGTAAAAATGTGCTTTTGGTAGCCCTTTTCTATCAGCGTTCATGCACGTTTAGACGTGCTAGATTTTAGCAGTGTTTCTCTGCCTCTATTCAAAAATCAATGGTTCCCTTTGAGAACCCATTGATTTGAATAGAAGTCGCACCAGAAGTCGGAACATGATGATCCGACTTGTGCGCTGAGGATCCTGAAGAGGAACCCCAGCCAAAGTGGGGAAAAGAAAAAAAAAGAGATAAGAGTGTGGGAGTCCCGTCCCCAAATCTATACCAGAAGGAGCATGGATTTTAAGGGTAACCCCCACACCAAAAAAGAAAAGCGTGGGCATCCCCCCAAAATCCACACCCGGACCCTTATCAGAGCATGCAGGTCAGGGAGGGGGGGCACCAAGCCCCCCCCCCCCCGGACCATAACAGGCTACATGCATGCCCTCAACATGGGGGGGTGGGTGCTTTGGAGGCCTATTCCCGACAACCCTGGCTGTTGGTTGTCGGGGTCTGCGGGTGGGGGCTTATCGGAATCAGAAAGCCCTTTTTAAAAGTGGCCCCCAGATCCCGTCCCCCCCACCCTATGTGAATGAGTATAGGGTACATTGTACCCCTACCCATTCACTTAAAAGAAAAAAAAAAAAAAAGGGTAAAAAATGAAAACAGTACACAGATTTTTGACACCGGCATCTCTTCTCCTTCCAATGTCTTTCCCCTCTCCCTGCTGTCTTCTCCCGCCACCAGCAGAGGGAGGAGAATCGGTGGCAGGAGAAGACTGCGGAGAGGAGAACCGGCAGCGGTAGAAGACATTACCGGGCAGAGGAGAAGAACCGGAGCATGAAGACATCGCCGGAAGGTGAAGTTGGAAGTAGAAGAGACGCCGGAGCTGCTTTAATAAATTACTTTGTCTAAAACCTGTGTACTGTTTTTGACACTTTTTTGGGTGAATGGGCAGGGGTAGACGTACCCCAAACTCATTCACATAAGTTGGGGGGCCGGGATCCGGGGAACCCCTTGTTAAAGGGGGCTTACAGATTCCGATAAGCCCCCCCGTCTGCAGACCTCATCAACCAAGGGCCAGGATTGTCGGGAAGAGGCCCTTGTCCCCATCAACATGGGGACAAGGTGCTTTGGGGTGAGGGGCCAAGGCGCCCCAAAGCACCTACCCCCCCCCCCCCCCATGTTGAGGGCATGTGGCCTTGTAAGAGTCTGGTATGGATTTTGGTTTGTGGGTGTTCCCATTAAAATCTATACCAGACCAAAGGGTTCCTCTTCAAGATCATCAACGCACAAGTCACACTGCAAATCGAATCATTATGATCCGGCTTCTGGTGCGACTTCAAAGCAATGGGCTATCATAGAGAACCATTGATTTTGACATGTTAAAAAAAAAACAAAAAAAAAACAGGCTTGACGTGGCTTAACAGCTTTTAACGGCATCAGGCGATTTTACAGCTCAATGGCCTCTGCTCCTGAACGCACAGGCTGTCTTTTCTACTGCCCTTAAACGCTTATGCCTCTGACAGTTTGTGTGTGCATGGACACATACACAAACATGGAGGGGCGTTTAGAGGTAGTTAAAAAAAACGTCAGACACTCCTAACAGCAGCTGTAAAAACATCCTGTGTGCATGAGCCCTTAGCAGAAGTCCAATAGTTTGCAATTTACTTTTACAGTTAAAAGAGAGAATTGCACGCCTGTGACCCATAGGAGAAGCCCAACCTAAAAAGCTCAGACTGGACTTCTCCTTTAAGCTTTTATTCTTAGATATGCATTAGAAATGTAGCTGAAGTAAAACAAATGTGTTGGCCTCTTCTACTAATATCTGCCATAACGAAAACAAAGACTTGGTTTTCTGCAGCATAAAACAATCATTGTTATTATTGATGTGAACCACTCTAGCAAGGAGAGTAGGTCACCATATAGTCAAGAAACTAAAAATGATTGTCTCCTAGGCAAGATTACAGACTTCTGCGGTACAGTGACACTGTAAATCGAAGGTCTCAGGGGCACACTTGAAAACATGTACTCAAAAAGGCAAGGCCTCTGTCTTCTGGGGTATATAACATCTTTGTCAGTAAAGAAGTTGTTAAGCTGACCTCCACCTGCATAGCCAGGTTCAGATAGATATCAGCTGGAAATGCTAAGCAATTTATTACATTTGTGGTGTTTTATTCACTTCGATACACTTTTTCTCTTACCAAAATGGATAAAATTGAGAAACTAAAAGCAGCCCTGTGGCACACAACCAGCTTCCTTGTGTTTTTTCATACTGTAAAAGGAAGAACGTGATGTGACCCATTATCGTTTTCATTTACCAGTCTTTGAATTACTTATCTCCCAAAAAAAAAACCACATAAAATATCTTTTTAAAACTGTCTTACCAGTGTCAATACGACCTTCACTGTATTGTGATGACATTACATTTTAAAATGGCAAGCAAGTGCTTCTGTAATCATAATGATGCAATGGACACAACGTTCTAAAGATATTCTTACCAAACATGGAATTTGACAGGTCAGCACAAAAGAGGCTGCATCCTTCAGCAACTGTTTCTGATTCTGCACTTCTGCCTGTGCACACTCAGAAAAACGCACACCTGTGATGAAAACACATGTAAGTGGCATGTATTATTTGTCTCCCATTCACTTCCCTTTAAAATGCCTGTAAACATTAAGAGTGGGAGTAAACTCTCATGCATGATTTTTGCCTATAATAAGGCTTAACTATAGGTTATTATACAGGATTTATATAGCGCCAACAGTTTACGCAGCGCTTTACAATGAAAAAGGGAGACAATACAGATACAATAAAATACAAGAGGATTATAAGGGCCCTGCTCAGAAGAGCTTACAATCTAATAGGGTGCAACTGTGGGGAATGAGCTGATGGAAGCGGTAAAAGATTAGTTGGAGGTGTTATAGGCTTCCCTGAAGAGATGAGTTTTCAGGGATTGCCTGAAGGCAGCTAGAGTAGGAGATAGCCGGACAGGTTGAGGTAGAGAGTTCCAGAGGATGGGAGAGGCTCTAGAGAAATCCTGGAGATGAGCATGGGAGGAGGAGACAAGGGAGCTTGAGAGTAGGAGGTCTTGAGAGAAGCGGAGAGGACCGTTTGGGTGACATTTGGAGACAAGGTTGGTGTTGCTCGGGGCAGAGTTTTGCATGGCTTTGTATGTTGTGGTTAGTATTTTGTATTTTATTCATAGGGCGATCGGGAGATGGCAGAGAGGGATAGCAGACACTGATCAGTTGGTAATGTGGATAAGTCTGGCAGCAGCATTCATGATAGATTGAATAGGGATAGCCTATAGAGAGGTAGGGCAATGAAAAGGGAGTTGGGAGAGAACAAGGGAGTGAATTAGAAGCTTGGTTGTTTCATTTGTTAAAAAGGGGCATATTTTAGAGATGTTACAGAGGTGAAGTCTACAAGCTATTGACGATTGGATTTGGGGCTGAAAGGACAGGTCAGAGTCTAGTTACACCTAGTGACCTGGCATGAGGGGATTGATGGTTGCATTATTTTGATGGCAAAGTCATGGAGGGGGGTAGTATTACCAGCTCGGTTTTAGAGAGATTTCGTTTAAGAAAGTGGTGCGACATCTATGCTGATATGTCAGTTAGTAATGCGAAAGGAGACTGAAGAAGGGAGGTGAGGAGTAGACAGATGGATTTGGGTGTCATCGGCATATAGATGGTATTGGAAGCCGTGGGCAGTTACCAAGTGACCAAGGCAGGAGGTGTAGATAGAGAAGAGAAGGGGTCCAAGAACAGAGCCTTGGGGGACCCCTTCAGAAAGGGGCAATGGAGGGCAGGAGACAGAGTTGTAGTCAACACTGAAAGAGCACTGTGATAGGTAGGAGGAGAACTAGGATAGAGCAGAATCTTGAAGGCCGAGTTTATTGAGAAGGAGCAAGTGGTCAACAGTATCAAAGGCCGCAGAGAAGTAAAGTAGGAGGAGTATGGAGTAGTGGCCATTGGTTTTAGCAGTTAGTAAATAGCGAGTTTTAGTAAGGCAGTTTTCTGTGGAGTGCAGCAAGCGAAAGCCAGACTGTAAGGTGTCAAGAAGGTTATTTTCACTGAGGTAGGAGCCAAGACGGTTGTAGACTAAGCGTTCGAGAAGTTTAGAGGTGAATGGGAGCAATGAGATGGGTCTTAAGTTGTTCAGGCTGGTAGGGTCTAGCAAGGGTTTTTTTTTTTTTTTTTTTTAAGTATGGGAGTGACCTGCACATGTTTTAGAGGGGAAGAGAAGGTGCCACTAGAGAGGGAGAGATTGAAAATATGAGTGCGTGAGCATGGGATAGAATAAGAGGGTGAAGTTGTGAGAAGTTGTGAGGGAACAGGATCCAGGGGACAACTGGTTAGGTGGACATCTGAGAAAAGTAGTAGCAAGAGGAGAGTGTTGACTGTGCTGTTAAACAAGGTATGTTGAGTAGGGAAGACGTACGCACAGTGGCGGTGTCCTCACGTATTGCATCAATCTTGTTTTTGAAGTGATTGTCAATCTCTTGGGCAGTGAGTGGGTTAGTGGGTAGAGGGGTTGGGGGATGAAGCAGAGTGTAAAAAGGTTCAGAAGCGCCGACGGGGACTGGATGACAAGGTATTAATAAGAGAGACAAAAGTAGGCTTGTTTGGCAGCATGGAGGCAGGAATGGTATTTTAGGAGGGCAGATATATAAAGTGTGAAGTCCTGCAGGCCTTTGGTTTTACGTCACAGTCCTTCAAGGGCACGGCGATGTCTCCTGAGATTTCTAGTGTTGTCAGTTTGCCAGGGTTGTAATGGTCGGGGCCTGATTCTGCATGTAGTTAGAAGAGCAAGTGTGTCCAGTGATGAGGAAAGTGAACTGTTGTAAACAGAGGTGGCCAGGTTAGGTCAAAAGAGGAGGATAAGTTGGGAAGTTGTGCTGTAGCTGGGCTGTTAACATTGAAAGGGATATTGAAGTCACCAAAAATTATAGTGGGCATTTCAGGAGGAGAGAAAGTAGGGTAGCCAGGCGAGAAAAGCCATCAAAAAAAGCGCTATACTGGTCAAGGAGGCCGATAAAGGTAATGCAAGTATCTCCTAAATGTGCACGGTTTAGGCGATATTTACTGTACATTCAGCCGGTGACGTCACCGGCGAATGCACTCTAAAGGAACGGCATACCCGCGCCATTAATTCCGGATCTCGAATGCATGCAGGGGAGTGAAATTATCGCCGCTCTGGCCACTCACTCAGCCGGAGTCCGCAAACCCAGAAAGTAGACCAGGTGAAGATATACTGCAAGCGCCTTTAACAGTGGCCGTTGGAGGTTCCGAGGCAAGTTTCACATAATGTGCTAGTATGCGCTGCATACTAGCACATCATATTGCCTTTACAGCGTTTAAAAAAGCATGCAGTTTACTACCACTTTAACTAAAATTACCCCCTTACAGTAAAATGCAAAAATGACAGGTCGACTTGCATCTCTGACCTGGATGTATATGGTCTTTGTTTTACAAGGAATTTATTAGCAACTTAAAAATGGAAAACATGCATGGTCCTGACAGATAGAAGGCAGCATCCAATGTCGGAGGATCAAACCACACATCAAAAGTGCCTCTGTTGTGCTCTTTTTGGCAGAGGTGAATACATATGGCATTAGGAAACTGGAGGATTCTTACATGGTGGCATACAATTGCATAGGCCTGCTTGGGGCTTCTAAAGCACAGCAGAGGCACTTTAAAGTTAGTGAGCACAATCTGCAGCCACTGGATAGTCCCTGCCAACCTAACAACACTTTTTGAACAATACTGATACCCTTACAAATAAGGTTTACTGTAGCCATTTACACTTGTGCCATTACATTAGAGTAGCTTTGAGTGATGTCACACAATTTGCTACAGAACAGCAAGCAGGCATGCCTGGTGCAAGTGTGCAGATCTAAGTGCCATGAATAGTTGCACCAAAAGCAGTACTATATCAGTGCACTATACAGCAAAAAATAGTTGGCCCTTCAACAATTTTTACCTAAAATATTTAGGATTATTCAATACCTGGCGAAAAGATGTCTGGGTTGAAGCGAATATCAAATGATGTTTCACTGACTGAGCCAACAGCTTGACATGCTTTACGAATTACCTCCCGACTCTTCAAATCAACTAGAAAAAAAAAAAAATATATATATATATATATAAATACACACACACACACACACACACACACACACACACACACCTCAATGATTTTTCAAGCACACAAATACTAGTTATATGAAGATAATGAGCTAACAGTAGTATAGGCATGTTCTATACTAAGGATGTCTGACACATCCTGAATCTATTTAAATAGGTCTCCTTAAACAATTTTTTTTATATATAAAACCCTAATTCCAAAAATGTTGGCACGCTGTGAAAAATTTAACATAAAAAAACAGAATGCAATAATTTCCAAATAGCATAAATCTATGTTTTATTCACAATAGAAAACATTAAAAGTTTAAACTGAGAAAATGTAAAATTTTAAGAACAAAAAGGTCATTTTGAAATCATTGGCAGCAACATGTCTCCAAAAAGTTGGGAAAGGGCTAGGGTTTCACCAAAACCGAGTATTTTCACGATTACTTGTGAAAATGTTTTGATACCCAAAACCGATACCTTTGTGGTGCGAATTGAGTCCACACAAAAACAATGGGCTCAAATCGCACTGAAAACAATTGCATGCGTTTTGAACAGTAATGTGGTGCGATTCCTGTCCGAATCACATGAGGGTTTCCCCTACCACTCCTGTATGGACCCAGGCTCGGCTAACATCAGCCAGCGATCGCCTCCATCTCCCACAGTGTGCAGCCCATAGGTGTGGTCATGTAAATTCGATCCGGCTCCCAGCATGCTCCACGGACCACTCTCCCTACTCTTTCACATCTCATTTTGTATAGGAGGGGCGACGGCATGCAGCGAAGTGTCACAGGTGGGTATATCCTGTATGCCAATGAGAATGGCAAAGATGCTCCGTGCAGGAGATCCCAGAGCTGGGACAGATAGATTGTATCCACTTTCTCCAGAGCAGAGTTCAGAGCCGAGTAGATGGATCGCTCCACACACAGAAAACTAGGAGGGGGTGACAGTGGATGGTGACAGGAGGAGCTCCCTGTTGGAGATGCTGATCTGACTCCCCATGATCCTCCTGATGTTGTTGGAGCCCCACCATGAGAATGGCATGCCCCCTGGAGAAGGACAGGCCCTTCCACTACACAGTTAGTGGAAGATCTAAAAGGTTATTGTACAGTGTATGGGCTGCTTATGTGTAGCTCTGCTTTCATGGCCAGCATTAAAAGGATGGGAAGATAAAAAAAAAAAAAAAAAAACTTTCTACAAGTGTTCCCCAATGCGTGCTTAAGCTCTTGAGGTATCTAGAGGGACCATTGAAATGTAGAGGGCATTATAGATAGATCTGTGTCTAATGTTTTCATTGGATGCTGTGAGCGGAGCCTGGGTTCACACAGGAGCGGTGCGGGAAACTGCATGTGATTAGAGCAGGAACTGCACAAAATTCCTGTTCAAATCACATACAATTTTTTGCAGTGATTTGAGCCTTTATTGTATGGGCTCAAATTGCACCGCACAAATAAGGTAAAGTCACTATGATACTAAAATATTATTGGTAATTGGGATCGGCAAGTTATTAAAAAAAAAAAAATAGCTCTGTTTTTTTTTTCCCTTTCTTTTGAGGGCTGTGGCTTCAGAAGAGCAGAGAGAATTCTTTGCATAGCAAGAATCGTGAAACACTTGTCAAGATCGCAACGGGGAAAAAATAAAAATAGTTTGCAGTTGTGCCATACGCTTTCCATTTTCAGATGATTGAAAATCTCATTGGAGCACTGTCCAAAGTGTGGGATATTTTTTTTTTTTTTTTTTTTTAAACCTAACCCTGCAACTTTATCCTTGACCTGTCTGGTGTGTTCCTTGGCCATCATGATGCCATTTGTTCCCCACAGTTCTCAAACAAACCTCTGAGGGCTTCACAGAACAGCTGTATTTATACTGAGATTAAATTAAATTACACACTCCTGAAGGCAATTGATTCCACTAGATTTTAGTTAAGGATCAGAGTAAAGGGGACTGAATACAAATGCAAGCCACACTTTTGTTTTTGGTTGTAACATGACAAAATGTGGAAAATGTAAAGGGGTATGAATACTTTAAGGCACTGTAGATGTGTACATAATATGCAGAGCTTCACTTTTTCCACATTTTTTTATGTTACAGCCTCATTTCAAAATGAATTAAATTCATTATTTTCCTCAACATTCAACAAACAATACCCCATAATGACAATGTGAAAGAAGTTTGACATTTTTGCAAATTTATTACAAATAAAAAAATACACATGTATATAAGTATTCACAGCCTTTGCTAAATACTTTGTTGAGGCACCAATTACAGCCTCAAGTCTGAGTAGGATGCTACAAGCTTGGCACACATTTTTGGGCAGTTTCTCCCATTCTTTGCAGGACCTCCCAAGCTCCATCAAGTTGGATGGGGAGCGTCGGTACACAGCCATTTTCAGATCTCTCCAGAGATGTTCAATTGGGTTCAAGTCTGGGCTTTGGCTGGGCCACTCAAGGTCATTCACAGAGTTGTCCCGTAGCCACTCTTATTTTGGCTGTGTGCTTAGGGTTGTCTTGTTGGAAGATGAACCTTCGTCCCAGTCTGAGGTCCAGAGCTCTCTAAAGCAGGTTGTCATCAAGGATGTCTCTGTACATTACTGCATTCAACTTCCCCTCGATCCTGACTAGGCTCTCAGCTCCTGCCACTGAAAAACATCCCCACAACAAGATGCTGCCACCACCATGCTTCACTTTAAAGGATGGTATTATTGGCCAGGTGATGAGCGGTGCCTGGTTTCCGCCAGACATGATGCTTGCCATTCAGGCCAAAGGGTTCAATCTTTGTTTCATAAGACCAGAGAAATTTATTTCTCATGGTCAGAGTCCTTCAGGTGCCTTTTGGCAAACTCCAGGTGGGCTGTCATGTGCCTTTTACTGAGGAGTGGCTTCCGTCTGGCCACTCTACCATACAGGCCTGATTGGTGGAGTGCTACAGAGATGGTTCTTCTAGAAGGTTCTCCACAGAGAAACGCTAGAGCTCCTGGTCACTGCCCTGACTAAGGCCCTTCTGCCACTATCGCTCAGTTTGGCCAGGTGGCCTGCTCTGGTGGTGGTTACAAACTTCTTCCATTTACATATGATGGAGGCCACTGTGTTCATTGGGACCTTCAATGCTGAAGACATTTTTCTGTACCCTTCCCAGGATCTGTGGCTTGATACAATCCTGTCTCAGGCGTCTACAGACAATTCCTTGGACTTCATGGTTTGTGCTCTGACATGCACTGTAAACTGTGGGACCTTATAGACAGGCGTGTGCCTTTCCAAATCCTGTCCAATAAACTGAATTTACCACAAGTGGGCTCCATCAAGTTGTAGAAACTTTAAGGATGATCAGTGAAAACAGGATGCACCTGAGCTCAATTTTGAGTGTCATGGCAAAGGCTGTGAAAACTTATGTACATGTGTTTTTGTTTTATATTCTTAATAAATTTGCAAAGATTTCAAACAAACTTCTTTCACGTTTTCATTATTATTATGTTGGTAGAATTTTGAGGGAAATAATGAATTTAATCCATCTTGGAGTAAGGCTTCAACATAAAATATGGAAAAAATGAAGCACTGAACTTTCTGGATGCACTGTATTTAACCCACTTCAGCATGGCCGTAGCTGTACGTCGGTACTTTGTTTGACAGCTGCGAGCAGGGGAGCTGCTCTGCACTTTTTACATGAAACATGGAGATACTGGATTAAGATTTGTGTGCGGGGCGACTCGAGATCACGATCTCTTAACGATTAATCGCGCAGCTCTAACTGAAAGCTTACCAAGTTCACTTATTTGAAGGCACAGTTCATGTATAAAGATTTCTACCTGCTTCGTTGTTGGAAGCCATAGTCTCAGCTAGCTCTTTGACTTGGGACTCGCCATCTATACTGTCTCCCATCTTGTCTTCAGACAGGCTGCTTTCCTGAGGCTCAGTTTTGGCAGATGAATCGGATGAGGTGGCAGGACCCCCATTTTCTAGTGAACCGACATTCTCCCGTAAGGAGCTCTTCTGCTGCATCAGCTGCATGGCAGCCAACTTCATGAACAGGAGGTATCTGAAACAGAATCATGGCAAACCATCAGTACAATAGTTAGTTCTTCAACCAATAGGTCTTCCTATCTACTCTTTTGATCTAGAAGGTCAGAAGTGGAAGCCTCCATAGTTCGCTCAATTCATTTTTCCCTTGCAATTACTTGCTCCTGCAGCCACACCCCTTCCCAACCCAACAACTATCCCATCACCCCCTTCCACTCCCTCCACCACTCTCAGACTCCACATCCTAAAGGGCACCACATAAAGTAAGCAAAAGGGGTTACCCCCCACATGTTAACAGGAACAATAACTATTGCATATTCTCCCAATGTTAAGGCTACATAAGTGAGGAGGGCCCCCTAACAAAATAAAAACGTAATCACGCGTGTACATGGGGCCTTTCATATTTGCACATTAACTAGAAAGGCTTTGCTTTCTGCTTAGTAATGTTTTGCAGCAATTGTGCAATTATGCCTTTAGATTTCTCTCAGTGAAATTTTATCAGTCTGCTCAGGCAGATTTAAAACAATGCACTCCTTACGTGGTTTACTTTGAAATCTATTGCATCTTAGCAGTTGTCCAAAAATTAGCCTGTATTTCTCACTATACATTTGGGCAATAGGGTCAACAAGTGCGTATACGAAACATAAATCATGAAAATATGGAACAGCTAAAATGTGAAAGCCACATTTAAGTGCATTTAGTTAAAAATTTCAATGCTGCAATCTATACGCACAAAAAAAAAAAAAAAAAAAAAGCACAGTTTCCATTTTAAAACCTCTACTAGACTGTACAGACGGTCCCTGGAAGGAACCCTAATCCATCGTTTTACTTTAAAACACACTTAACATCCAAAAGCTGTTATTTTCAAACTGTTCTTTTAATTATTATGAGCTTGTCCTCAAACTGGTGCATCTTCATCCCTTTTCAAATTTCTGTTACCAAGGAAACCGCAGGCTCTAGGTCACCCAATAAAAAAAATAAACGTAGCACCGCTGGATGATGTGCATGCTAAACAAGCTTTTTTTATTGTCCTTTATTCTCACCAACCTTTACCCTGTCGTAACAAGGAAACAAAAGCCCCTGGACCAGGCTAAACGGTCGTAAAATAAGCAAGCGTATGTGAAAACCATACATATGTCCTATATACAGTGTTGGCTGCCTGATTTCTTAAAACTCTGCCTTTTCCTATTATGATCACAGAACAGAATTTAGCTAGTGTTCCTGTTTGATCAAAGATATATTCGATTTTGACTCCTTTTAACTGTTCATTGTACTGCAAACAATATTCACTCTATACATCCTAACATGGTGCATTTCATCTACACACATTCTAAAGCCAGGTAGACAATGTACTCAGCCAGGGCATCGTATATGTATATACTATACAATCACAAGGTAACCTGGCCACTCAAAATGCATCTATTAGCTGCTAGTCTGGACTGACAGGTATATGAATTTTTACATTTGTAATTACTGGAAGAAAATATAGGTCTGATTTTTGCATTTCCAATGTTTTAAAGGCAAGCATTTTACAAGCTTTTACCACACTTTTTTGCTTTTCTTTTTCATATGGGTTAAAAAAAAGGGGGGACTATTGACTTACCCGTAAATTCCATGTTTTGAAATAGAGTACAGGACACAGACTTGATATTCATAGATCCTGGGTTATACGATACCTTCAGGCGATTGGAAACTGGCAAAACTTTTGGGGAAATGCACTCTGGGCGTCTCCCTACAACCCTACCCCACTCCATGAGTTCTCAGTTTTGTAGCAAGCTATGCTGAACAAACCAAGAAGAGAAGGGGAGGGTGGCTTGTGGCCTGTACTGTACTTCAAGATACTGAGTTTACAGTTAAATCTAAATTCCTTTTATCTTAATTGTGCAGTACAGGACATAAGCTGGAAAAATCATAGACCCTGGGATATCCCCAAGCAATGAAAAAGGGTGGGCAACAAGGCAAACAGAACTGTGCCAACGGGCCCAATAATACTAAGGGTCATCAGACCCAACTCAGAGTGCTGCTGCAGGAAGATTGTAGGTGCACCTAGTGGAATTTGTAAAGAGGTATGAACAAAGGTGGTGGCCTTTAAAAGTTGTGCAACAAAGGCTTGATGCCAGAATTTCCAGGAAATTTCAAACAATCTGGTAGAGTGAGCAAGTATTTGTGCAGGAGGTTCTTTGTAATTTAGGGTGTAAGCTCTTGGAATTAGTTGTCTCATCAACCTAGCAATAGTGAATCTTGAAACGGGACGTCCCTTGCAAAGGCCTAAGGGTAGGACAAAAAGGAAGTCAGTCTTCCTGATAGAAGCTGAAGCTTTGAGGTAGACTGATATAGCTCTGAACTCAAGACAGTGGAGAGCAATCACCTTTGGGTTATCTTGAATAGGGCAAAACAAAGGAATGTCTTTATTGAGGTGGAAGGTTGGTACCACCTCAGGAAGAAAGGAGGGTTTTGGGTACAAGACAACTTTGTTATTGTGAAGAATGAAAGGTCCAAAATGGAGTTCTCTAAAGGGTTTAAAGGGTGGTTTCTGCAGGGTAGAGGTTTAAAATTGGGGTTTCATGGAAGTACAGGGTGCTGTAAGCATAGATTGGTTTAAGAAACATCTTGAATAAAAGGTCTTTACAAGGAAAAGCAAAGCTAGAGTTTTTTTTGGAAAAAGAGGAGGCTGAAACCTGTCCCTTAAAAGTACTTAAAGCAGAGCTCCATCCAAAAGGAGAAGTTTCGCTTTAAGGACTCGCTCCTCTTTAACGATTGGCACTTTTGAGGAGCGAGGGGGGGGTTGGTGGATTTGGAGCAGGTACCCGCTTCCATCCGAAATGGAAGTTCAGCCCCCCCCCTCCCGCTTGCAGTCTTCTGGGACGTTGAAAGGTCCCAGAAGACTGCATCCGCCATTCACTATGCGCAGCGCGACTCGCACGTGTGCAGCGGGCACCCGGCTGTGAAGCCGCAAGCGGTCACAGCCAGGTGCCCATAGTGAAGATGCCTGCGACGGGGAGCGAAGACAGTAGGTGAGACCGACTGGGGTGGGACAGGCAAGTGGCTGTTTTCCTAAAAGTCAGCAGCTACAGTTTTTGTAGCTGCGGACTTCTTTCCCACAGGTAACTGGAAGTCCGCTTTAAAGGGTTAGTTCACCTTTGGAAACAGGTTACATGTTCCACCCAGGTTCCCACTCCTGCAACCATCACCTGCTCCGCTTCCTCTAGTGACAGCAAGTGGGGGATCGTCTGTCACTTTGCCTGGCTGCGTCATTCAATCACAAAGTCCCTTGCGGCTGTAGGCTTGTAGTTCTCAATGAACTACCATGGCGCTGTTGTGCGCTATGGTAGTTCATTGTCTCTTCCTGTCAGTGTGTATCTGCCTGCCTGTACGAGCAGACAGATACACTGACAAGTCTGCAAGAGTCCTGCATGTCACCTGCAATCTGCTGATCGTGGGTGCAATGCTTTCCAAGATCCTAGTAAAATAAAAAAACACAAAAATGAGAGAGATAGATAGATAGATAGATAGATAGATAGATAGATAGATAGATATATAGATATATATATATAGATAGATAGACCCACACACAGTGGCTATAAAAAGTCTACACACCCGTTAAAATGTCAGGTTTCTGTGATGAGACAAAAATATATAATTTCAGGACTTTTTCCACCTTTAATGTGACCTATAAACTGTACAACTCAGTTGAACAACAAACTGAAGTCTTTTAGGTGGAGGGAAGTAAAAAAAAAAAAAAAAAAATAAATATAAAAAAAAAAAAAAAATGGTTGCATAAGTGTGCACACCCTTACACTAATACTTTGTTGAAGCACCTTTTGATTTTATTACAGCACTCGGGTTCTAGTGATGATGCGAGCAGCAAAGTTCTGAACTAGTTGCAGTTTATGGAGGGAATTTTAGTGGCGCTTTACGGCTGTTTAAGTGGCGCTTAGCCCCCCGAAGGGGTTAAAAAGCTTAGCAGGTGCTTTGGCAGCGCTGACCATTCATTTCAATGGGCAGGGTATTTTAGGAGCGGTGTATACACCCTGAATCAGAGGGGTTGGTGGATGAAATGTTATAAAACTACAGAATTAAGGAAGAAATTGACTGCACACCGACATGATTGAAACCCATTTATTGAATATTCCATGCAAACAATGACACACACCAACCACGGTTGCAGTAGCCGGAACAGAGGTGGATTAGTTTTGCACAGCTACACTGTGCTTACTCATCACAGTGTGTCATTGTTTGCATGGAATATTCAATAAATGGACTTAAATCACGTCGGTGTGCAGCCAATTTCTTCCTTCAGGTTTTCTATGGCAGGATAGCGGGGGCTTGCACCCGTGTGAGGAGTCCTATACTATTCCTTGTGCCTGGAGTCTCTGACCTGGAGCAGAGATTTTCCTTTGCTGTAAAAAACAAACCAAACCACACAAAGAGCAATTAAAAAAAAAAAAAAAAAAAAAGATATCATTTTCAAATAACGTTCAATAAATGGATTAGGTCTATAAAAAATATTACTGATAAAAATGAGCAAGCAAAAAAGTGTATTAGCTCACCTCTTCCTTTACCTTCTAAGGATCAAAAGAAAGCATGAGAAGCAAGGAAAAACCCCGAATGAATGGATATACATGGAGCAACTAAAAATCAGATGCTGCTGCAATCAGTGAAAATATTCTTGTGATAATTACAAAGCAGAAATCTTATACAAAACTAGTGTGAAAAACTAAATTTTAAAAAAAATATGCTATGTAGGGGACAGAAGCCAGACTGAAATCAAATAGGTCAGGGACAAAGAGGTAAGCATAGACCTGTGGAGGCAATTGTTTTTTCAAGAATTTTAGATGGAAAAGAAAGGTTGGATATGAGCCAAAAGGTTACTAAAGTCACTGGGGTCTTGGCTTTCTGAAGAAGGTTATTTCAGCAGGAGGGAAGTTTGAGAAAGAACAGGAAAAAGTTGCAGAGGGAGCTATAGAAAAACATTGGGGAGGGGTTCAGAATCAGTATTTAGTGAATTTTTTCAACTTTAGTTTTAAAAAAGATGTACAGAGAGAAGGCATTATTGGCAGTGTTGGCTTTAGTACAATTAGCTGTTGTTTGACAAATAAAATTTGCCGCAAGCGCTGGTTGCAGAGCTGGGCCTGTGAGCCTTAAAGCGCATCTTAAACTTTGTCAGTAGAATCTGAATGAAGGATCATCATCTATAGGTACAGTAAGACTAAAATGGTAGAGTCCACTATGGGAAGTTGGAACAGACTGCTTTCCGATGTAAAAGCAACCAGGGGGTGAGAAATCTTTTGGGGCCTCCAACATTGCTTCCTTTTCATTCTCCTCTATTTCTTCATCTTATACAGCAGGCTGACAATGTTTCCCTCACTTCAAAACAGGAAGTGAGGGAAACATTCTGGACAGAAAAATCAGAAAAGTCCCCATGTAGCACAAGAAAAGTAGGGGGCTCCCAAGAATAAAAGGAGGCAGAGCTAAGATTGCCAGGGGGCAACCGAGAGAAGAAACCGCCATTCCTACAGGAATAAAGGGAGTAACCACCTTCAACAAAGAATGGGGCTCTATGTGAGAAGGGGCACCTAAAGAAGGCCCCAAAAGGGACACAGGTGGTTGCATTGGTAAAAAAAAGGAAGAGCAATTTCTGGTAAAGAGTGCACAGCGAGTGCAAGTGCCGAGGTGTTTGAAAAAGGATATAAAAAAGGTCAAACCAAGACCCGCAGGATACAAAGGGCTAAGTGTTTGGTAATTCCAAACAGAAAGATTTGCAAGATGAGGAACAGAAAAATTCTGGGGTGGGGTTCCAGATCATCACACTAGCTGAGAACACGGGGAAAAGTCTGTAGGCCAATCATACAACCCAAGATGTTTAGTGAGAGAGGCAAGAGCCAAAGTACTCACAGACCACACGTGGAGAGGGAAACAGAGGCATAAGCACTGGGAACAGGTACAAAGCAAATATTTCCAGTACTAATCTGATGAATGTAGTCAGCCGGCTTTTCAGCCCAGAAAACTGGTAACTTGGTAATCCACAACCATGATTCTGGGGAGGGAAGGGCATATCAGAGCTCAGGGCAGAGTCCGAGGGTTGTGAGACAGTAAGATGTCTGTTATGGTAATAAGGAGTTTAAAAAAAAAGCTCTAGGTAGTTGAGCTAACCTCCCCCACATAGTGAGGAGAAAAAAATAAAATTCTGGTGACTCTTGGGAGTGGAAAAAACCGAGCATTGGCTCGAAAGATTCCACCAGAATAACCCGAGAGAAATTCTCATGGGGAGGCCACCAAGGGATGCTACTGAGAGTATGTTCTTGAACATGGGACCAGACAGACAAAAAAGTTGTCCTGAAGAATGTAAATTAGAAGGTTGGAATAGCCCCAGGTACCCTGGACAGAACAAGGTTGGGGGATGAGCCTAGTAAGGATGTGGGATTAACTGAAAGGGAGAAGTGTAGGTTAAAAAAAAAAATAATTCTAAAATGAGAGATATAGTGACAGGTCTGCAAAAGACCAGGCAGAAGCCTAGTTACTGCAGCAATTGGCACAGATAAGGGTCCCAATGTAGGATTTGGAAAGCCCTCGTAATTGTAGGGAAACGGCCTGCTTTTTGAGAAGCAGCAGGTCGGAATGGGTAGTAGATAACAGAGAAAAGCAAGAGACTGTGTACCCCCATAATGACAGAGTGAAAAAAAAAAAAAAAAGAAAGAATGGGAGACTGTTCTAAGCTGGAGAAAATGTCAGTAGCCATGCCTCCACCTCCAGGGGTGAAGACAAACCTTCAATTCGAAGAAGGCTTATCATCAGGTCTGGTAGGCATTGAGGTAGTGGTTCTGCCATGAAAGAATGGATCTGCAGTGTTATCAGGATGCCCGGAGGAGATGAACTGATTGCGCACATAAAGGTAGAGGTGGACACATTAAAAAAGGGAGGTGTAATTATGAATAGTGCGGTAGGAACCCCCTTCCCTCTATAACCATTTACAATGTATTCCTCAAGGGATTTTCCAAACAGGAGCTCACCTTCAAAGGGCATGTGTAAAAGGCACATTTCCCGAGCAGGGCGATCCGACCAAGCTTCAAGCCTTAAAACACTGTGCATGGAAATTAAGGACATTGTGGAGATTTAACAAAGCATAGTCTCCATGACATTTGAAGTTTAGATTAGCCCATAACCGGTGCCTTAAAATCCACTTTTGTGCTTAGCACTGCAATGTGTTGTAGGATAAAAGGATGTAATGTAGTGTGTACTCCAATCCAAGTAATTTTCCAAGAGAAATAGACCACAACCCCAAACCTGCATAACGGCCTGCAGCTAACTCACTTGTTGCACCACATACCAAGGTGAGACAAATTCCGAAACCAGTGTCTGAGGCAAACAAACAGAGACCGGCCCCACTCTGGCAGGGTCTGGGTACTCTCCCTAAGAACTTAAGGCTAACTGTAAACTGCTAATAAGCTATATGGCAATAAACAGTTAGATCTTGATAGAAGTTCTAAAAGAAGTAAAACTGGTGAAAAATATACCAAAAATCTTATCTAACAGAAGTGGTCCATCACCTAAGGACACAAGCAAAAAAAAACTTGAGTCTCACAGAATGGCTGGGGTTATATGTATACACTGGGGGTGTTCACCTGAAAGCTTTTGCCAGTGTCCAATTCACCCAAGTAGTGGTATATAACTAAGATATACTTAGGTATATAAAACTGGACAAGAATCAATTCCTGTGTCCTGTACTATATGATTAAAGTGACTGTAAAAAGGTACTTTCTTTTTTTTAATGATAAAAACAAACATGTCATACTTACCTGCTCTGTGCAATGGTTTAGCATAGAGCAACCCCACTCCTCCTCTGCTGCTCCTGGCTCCTCCCCCACAGCAAGCCGCTTGCTATGGAGGCAATTGTGCAGGCTCGATCCCGTGTCAGGCTGTGTGTGTACACACACACACACACACACACACACACAGAGCGTGACTCGACCGCGCCCCTTGCCCTTTCTGCATAGGCTTTGATTGACAGCAGCAGAAGCCAATGGCGCACGCTGCTGCCTCCATGTCCAGTGAGGAGAGAGCTGCTGCTCTCAGACACAATGCTGGATCGAGATCAGGCTCAGGTTAGTATTTAGGGGGGCTGGGGGAGCAGCTGATCAAAGAAGGTTTTTTACTTTAAAGCAGAGAATGCATTAAAGGTAAAAAAAAACTTCTGCCTTTACAACCAGTTTAAGTTAAAATTAACATAATTTCCTACAAAATAAACATATCCACATGCAGATGAAGGAGACATTTACCTGTGTTCCACAAAAGCGTCCACCAACTCCTGCCGTAGACAGCAAAGCTTGTGCCTGTGTTCTTTGGGGAAGCCCATTTTCTTACATTCTTCTGGCATATCCTCACCTTCTACAGGCAAGAAATTAAGGTCTGGGGGGAAAGTCCTTAAAAGATCCAAAATGTAATGCCGTCCATCATTACCAATGATACCTTTACACTCTACAGAGGAACACAGCTCTACTTCCTCATCTTTGTCATTTAGGACTCTGTGTTTTAAAATCTTGAGAGGCCGGCTTGTTTTCTCCAGCAGTTCCAGATACTTTGGGTGGGATACAACAGTTTTGCCAAAGTCAATGGACCCGTAAATGACGCTCTGCTCTTGCTCCCGCTCCAATATGCCTGGAATAATGGATTGTGCAGTAACCCTGTAACCTCTATAGTCAACCACCACAGTTCCCAAAGTATACAGTCCTTCCACATCTACTGCATTGTATGTCCGCACCCCATTAAGATCATTTGTAGGAGATACATAAGCAGCACTGTCTCCACCAAAATCTTTGTAGTGATCCCGGACATCGAAACCCAAACTGAAAAAAATGTTATTCCAGATGAACATCTGCATCTTTGTCTCTTCACTAGGGTTGATGGCCATGACATTACCATCAATAACTGCCATGGCACCTCTGGTAGCTGCTGCTGTAAAATCACTGTGGACCTGATAACACAAGTACAAAATAAGTTATGTGCAAAATCAAATACGTTTCATAACAATGCAATTTTAGCTGGATTTTATGAAAAACCACACAATACCTCTTACCCATTTCTGCAATGTGTGTCAAAAGATATATGGTCCAGAGAAAGGGAATAACAAAAACTTTGGTAAAAAGCAAAATATTGTCACCCCTTCAATAAATGTACAATGGTTTTGAATGTACATTCTTTATTATAGCGAAGAGCAGGAAAAAATGTTTAACCACTTCAGCCCAGGAAGATTTTGCTGCTCAATGACCAGAGCACTTTTTATAATTTGGCACAGCGCTGCTTTAACTGGTAATAGCGCGGTCATGCAATGCTGTACCCAAACTAAATTTGCGTTTTTTCCCCCCCCCACAAATAGAGCTTTCTTTTGGAGGTATTTGATGGCCTCTGTGATTTATTTTTTGCAATAGAGAACGGAAAAAGCCTGATAATTTTGAAAAAAAATTAATTATATTTTTTACTTTTCGTAAACCATAAAACTATATGTATAGCCTGTTGCCCTGTCACAGAGCTCATACATCTTGACCCCATATCTGGCACGCTTGCTAGGAATATACTGTTTAAATGACAAGCAGCCAGAAAACTTAATCAGGGAATCATCAACGCAGACAACTTGATCAGGAGTAAACAAGGCTGAAAACTGCTGGTTGAAGTGGTTTACGAGGTGCCGAATTTTGTAGAGCCGATCGTATCCAGGGTCACCCTGAGAACGACAGAGTTCATTGTCATTGAAATGCATGAACCGCAAGATCTGCTCGTATCATGCCCTGGTCATGGAGGCAGAGAACACTGGCATATGGTGAATTGGGTCAGTGGACCAATATGACCGCAACTCACTTTTTTTTTTTTTAGTTATGCCCATGAGGAGGGATAGACCCAGGAAGGTCTTAAATTTGGAGATCTAAATAGGTTTCCAATCTCTGCCAAGGGTCAAATGGGGATTAGCGGCAATGAATTGACCAGCATACAAATTGCTAGTACGGGTGCTTCAGAAGTGGTGGGCTCCCAATTCGGATTGGCAAATGCAGCAGGAAGGGCACTATGGGCTTAACGACGGGCCCGTCTTTGTCTTCCTGGTGGCTAAGGGACACTAGTTGTGCTAGACACCTCTCCAGCTTGAACTGCACTTTTGGGACTCGCCACGTCACCCACGTGTTATTGCAGTGCTGGTTTGACTACGACCAGAATGTACTAGGCCGCTGGTGCTTGCCAGTTCACCAGAAGGATAAGCGCCACTAGTACTGGCTCTCTGCTTCAGACAAGAGACCTGCGGTTCTTGCACCTCAACAGCAGAAATGGGTTGGGTACGCCTGACCTGATCTGTCATGGTGTCGCTGCTGTCTACGGGTTCGTATTCTGAGCCTGAATCCGACAGATGGGCAAGTTCCTCTTCACTCATCTGTCATGCTCAGAAACGTGTAGGCCTCTTCACTAGAGTACCTTCGATTGTACATTTTGGCCTCTAAATTTACTGGTACACTAGTGAGACTGTCAGCGACGGATTCCAAAAAAATTGTTAGCGTTCGCAGTGATCAGGCCTGACTCTACAAATTCTGCAGTTATGCGTTTTGTAAGTGACAGTGATCGATTGATACTGCACTTGGGTGGGCTAAGCGGAGGGGCTAAAAGCAGGTGCTAGCAGGTATCTGGGCTGATCTCACTAACACTGCGTTTTTGACAACCCTAAACTACTGGGGACACTAGTATAGATCTGATCAGATATTGATTGAAAATATGTGCCTATGTGTACTGTGTCAGCATAGTGTTGTTGCAACTCACGTTTGGATGTCCTCTCTCTGGAACGGAAAATAATTCCATGAGGAGAGAGACGACATCACTTCCCCTGTCTGTGTTTACACTTACACAGGTAGGGGAGGATTTCATTCGTCAGGACTGATCAGCAGGTCCAGGCCAGAAATCATTGGCCTGGAGACCGATTGGTTCTGAAACGAATCCAATCCTCACGCTCACCCGACGTTACATAACGTTTCGCCCACCCGTGCCATTCTGCCGCAGTAAAACTGCGGTGGCTGGTCGGGAAGTGGTTAATCTGGTATATGCGGATATTATGTAGTCCTTTACCCATCCAGAAGGTGGAACTTCTTTTTAAAGTGGGACTGAAGTCCTTTTACAACAGACTGAGCAGGCGGGCCATCATTGGAGAAGAGACACGCAATGTCTCTTCTGTGAGAAAATACTCCTATATGTGCCTGCTCACAGTCTTCTGTGGCATGTAAACAGCTGTGCATGCACAGCTCAGCTTACATCGCCCGGTGTGCCAGAATCTTGCTGGCCAATGGAGATGCCCGAAGACCAGCATCCAGGGAGAAAATGCTAACACTGGCGAGTAAGCTGGACTGCTAGAGAGGTGGCAAGTATAGTGCCTTTGCTTCCACATTAACTATTCCACTTTCTTCTTATTGGCTGTTGGAAAAAGCCAGTAAAGACGTTCAAAAAATATTTTTTGTCATGTAGTCAGCTTACATACAAATAGTGTCAACCATAGCTTTTCAAGAGGCTAATTGAATGAAGAGAGGCACACCTCAAACATACAGTAGGTATTACCTTGAATATAGCTCTCTCTCGCAAAAGCCTTTCTGGTAAATTCTTACGAGGCAATTCTCTTGTTGTCTGCAGTTCTTCATTCCAATCTCTGGTCTGAAACAATGAAAGCCAATGTATAAATATGACAAGTGTACGATATTGGGGCCAAAAACAAAATATTCAAGGAAAATCCCACCTGTCCGGGAATGTGTTCCTCATACCCCAGGCGGGATGTATAGGCATCTTCTGCTCGGACGCAGTCCATGGCATGTTCCACTTGGGGCGCAGTCCAGCTGTATACCTGGAATGGGGTAGCAATCCTCTCGAAGGGGTGTCTCTGAACTCTGTATGGAAGGACACAAAAATTACATACAAAAAAAAATAAAAAGTAACTAAAAAAAAAAATAAAAAAAACATTTTCTGACATGGATCACTGACAGGATAAATCATAGCTTAAAAGTCCCAAGCTTCTACACATTTTACTGACAACTCCACATGCCAATACAAAACAGAACTACCTTAATTTTGCTCATGCGGAGGGTAGGGAGGTGGAGTTAGGCTCTACTAATGACTGGCCAGAGTTTTCCCATTTATAAACTTAATTAGGAAATCCTTTGGGATTTACATACAAGGATTGCCCAGTTAGTTTCCCCACAGAGCAGACCAAAGAATTCTCTAACAAAGCAGTACAATGATTACACGCTCCTTGCAGAAGAATATCATACTGATTAATAAAAAGGAGCCAGGCAGAACACATACTATGATTAAAATGTGAACAGTTGCAGCACATAAAGTAATTTACACAGACAGTCTACACAAAGCCCCAAATCACTTATTCCACAAATCATAAAAATAACCAAGAAAATTTAGACAAAACTAACTGTTCCTCAGAGCACATCTATGCCTGAACTTTACAGAAAAAAAGTGCTATAATTACACAATATATCATTTTTTATGATCTGAAATATAATTACATTCTTATAATGGTTAAAAATAATGTAAATTACAAAGACTGATACACAGGAAAAAAAACATGGATTTTACTTAAAATACTCCAAAAAAGAAGACCGTACACTAATTACCTAACAGAAAAGTCAGGAGCACAGAACCAGGAGTTAAAAATCAAGTGTGGAATGCAAAGACCTGCATTCAACCAATACAGCTCAATACTATAAGTTAGAAGCGTGCAATTATTACTTTTGTTATCAAAAAGGAGAAACAATTGTGTCTATAGGAAACCTAACCAAAAATTACCATTAGACAAGCTTTTGCATTAACATCAGAACTGTCGCACTGCCAAACCAGAGCCGAAAAGGCAACAGGAGCCCCTGAGTGATGTAGTTTCCAGGGGAGGATGAGAGACAGACAGCATCAAACACCTTATAGGAGCATCTATCCATTTCCCCACGCTACCAAATAATGGTTGCTATCCACATTGGAAAAGAAACCCCCCTATATTCTGTCCCTCTGAATTACTATAAAGGAAGGTGAGAGAAAATCTCTTCAGTGGAGGCAGCGACCACAACAAAAACAGAGGTTCTAACCCTTCTTAAAAAATAAATAAATTAATACATAAACACACACACACACACACACACACACACACACACACACACACACACACACACACACACACACACACACGTTTCCCATGCTAGCAAACAGATATAATGCAGTTTATATCCAGTATTCTGAAGATCAAAAAAAAAAGAAGAAGAAGAAGAAGAAGAAGAAGAAGAAGAGGAAGAGGAAAGGTGGGAGTTTATTTTTAGCTATGTACAGGATGTTTCTCTTCAGTTTCCCAGCACCCAGCGTCTTAGGGATGCTGGTTATATACCAGTGTCTTGTGTCTCAACTAGTACTGTAAGAAATAGAATTGAACGGTCAGATCCTTTCCCAAGATCCACTGATCATCTTCCTCTGCAGAAGAATTTTGTGAAAAATTCACTCATTTTCAGCGCTGGTTCAAAACAATGTTCAGCTGAAAATGATGGGTGGATGTGTTTGGTTGCCAATTGTCAGAAATTGCATTTAAAAAAATGTAATTTCATATGTAGTTAAAAAGGAGTACATATTCTAAACCAGTGTTTCTCAAACTATTTTGTCTTGCGTTGCACCAAAAAGATCTAAAAATTTTCACTGCACACCTGAAAAGATTTAACAAATTTTGTGGTGAAGAACTTATTTATTTTTACATATATATTCAAATGTAATTTAAAAGGATGCGCCTGCTTTCGAGAGCAAATCAGATTGAAGCAAGGTTCAGTTCACAAGGATTAGCAACAGATTTTCACTTCCTATAATACAGCTAGATTCCTACAAAGTTGTCGGGGGGGTTTAAGATGTCTATTGAGAGGGGCAGAAAATGGAGAAATTTGAGGTGGAGCTAAAATACAAATTTTTAAAGGAATAATGGTTTTCTTTAAATATTTATTTCATGCAAAGAAATAAATGGTATATTGCTTAAATAGGTTTGTGAATTGGATGTTTTGATCATAAAGTTATCTTGAGGTAAAATAAACTTGGGTAAGTCAGCAAAACATAATAGTCAATTCATTTTTATTGCCAGGGTTCTGTCTTGGGCCGAATGTTGCGCAGTTTGTCAATGATACAGACATACTGTGGAAGATGCTTCCGTGGTGCTGGTGAAGTTGGTACACATCTGCAGCCTCTGTAGTATGGACTACTAATCACACAGACTTTGAAAATGCATTATTTCCTCCCAGTGATCCACTTTCCGGCAGGCGCGGCGTGTCAGACTGCGCTCCAACCATTGCAGACTGCTGTCTTTGCTGACAGCTCTCGAAATATCTGGTCTTTGCTGACGGCTCCACAAAATATCCCACGGCACACATGCAATTCTAGTGTGCCCACAGTTTGAGAAACACGGTTCTAAACTCATCCAACCTCTAGGTGGCAGTCTTTCTCCAACATGGTGATAATCACACACACAAGCTGGAGCACATGAGAATCATTTGAATATTGAGCCATTCTCTGTTAAAATACATTATAGAAATGGTGTGGGAAGATTCTCATTTATCGGATATACTACAGCTTACCAGTCATTGAATAAAGTGTCTGTATTCCTTTTCATTTTTGCAGGGTTTTTTTTTGTATTTCTTTTCAAAACGGGTGATCCTGTCAGTATCATTTCTCGTTCCAGAGTGACAACGCTCACAAAAAATGTTATCAGCACAGCTGGAGTTCTCTGTGGACTCTAATACACCTATGCCTCCCTCTGTTCATCTTCCAAAGGGGGAGGTGTTTTATAGTCCACAACAATCTCTGGAAGGACTGATAATTATATATGACTACTCAGTAAAGCATTTGCCGCTCATAGGTTTGGGGCTGACTGGATTAACCAACAGATATAATAAAATGCTTTCAAATAAATATTTACCAGACCAAAAAGTTTGAGAGAAGGTCATCAATAGGGTTTACATACAATTTAGGCCATATTTATTTATTCCTTTTTATTTGTGTCCAAATCAATATTTTAGTTCCATAGAGCAGACATCAGGCATTACAGCAATAGGACATTTTACCTTTTCTTCTGAAGGGCGGCAAAGTTCTTCTTGAAAATGGGGCTGACTTGATTAAGTAGTTCCACCAGTGAGTGGCTGAGGAAGCTGGGGTTCGCTGGCTTAGGGTTAAAGTTATAGGCTGTAGATCTGCAGGAGTGATAGAAAGTGTCTGATTATATATGATCTTATCCAGGCACATACTTTAGAATGTATTGAATACAATACAAATATTCAAATGGATCAATACACATGAGCAGGACAAGCATCATCAAGTTATGCTTTGTAAGTGGAAACTTTAGAAAAAAAATGATCTGCCAATATAATTAAAAATTCTTCCAAATGGCCCCATAAGTACTAGACTGTACCAATAACTAACAGTGTTCAATATCCATTTAAAATTTTCCATTTTTAACTTACAATTAAAGCTCAACTCCAGGTACACCCCCACAAGCATAGTGGAGCAGGATGAATGCCAACCCTGCTGAAACTGAGAATTGTTTTTAAGCTGCACTCCAGGCAACACACAGATAAAATACATATAACCAAAACTGTATTGACATTCCTGTCCCTGCAGTTCTGAAATATACACAGCATTGCCAGAGAGTGCAGTCAGGCAGGTGACACCACTTTTTTCTGTTACACTAAGACACTAAAGAAGGAATATAGCAGTGGGCTCTCAACCACCAACCCGCTGACTGGATGGAAGAAGAGCAACCACAGACTGATGAGGTCATGGGGGGGTATAATAAAACTTAGTGGTTTTAATCTGTGTCTTTTACATCTTACAAACCAAAAACTGCAAGACACTGACCCCTAATGAATTACCATTTTGAGTAGTACATATAGATTAACACAAGATAAAGAAAATACCCATTAAGCGTCGCTTAAAACCTACACTTGCAATAAGTCTGGAAAGAAAATGACGTAGCATGCATTCAGGACAGGTTATAAAAATTCAAGTAATTTCACCCACCCTAACCAGACTAGAACTTGACAACTATATAAAAGAAAATATAGCAAGAGTAAAAGCACCTCTAGAAAACAGGTTGCTACAGTGCCTTAAAAAAGTATTCATATCCCTTTAAAATGTTCCACATTTTGTCATGTTACAACCAAAAACTTAAATGTATTTTACGTAATAGACCAACACAAAGTGGCACATAATTGTGAAGTGGAAGCAAAATGATACATTTTTCAGTTTACACTAAATTTTCAGTTTACACACACAGATCCCAGTTCTCCGTGTGCCCCGAACGATGGCGAGAGCCAGACGGTGATCGCGACCACTGGCCACTCGCATCAGCTCCGTGGGCAAGCAGGGGGCGCGCGCCCCTAGTGGACAAATAAGGAACCGACGTAACATGACGATTCGCTCAGCCAAGCCATGTTGCCGCAGTACAACTGCGGCAGCTGGTCGGCATGCGGCTAGATGTGCAAAGCTGGCAGAAACATACCGAAAAAGACTTGCAGCGGTAATTGCAGCAAAAAGGTGGTTCTAAAAAATACAAATGCATGTCACACATTTGTAAAAAATTTAGAAAACCGTTTATCATAATCCTTCCACTGCACAATTTATGTACCACTTTGTGTTGGTCTATCACATAAAATCCCAATAAAATACATTTACGTTTTTGGTTGTAACATGACAAAAATGTGGAACATTTCAAGGGATATGAATACTTTTTCAAGGCACTGTAAATGGATTTTAATTGTCTGATGACCAGGAAATAGGTGTCTTGTCCATGGCAGTCAGGTACAGGGTATCACTATCACTGACCTTTCTTTAAATGTGTACACATCAAAAGCAGTGTTTACTGCTCCACCTGGTCTTGTGTAAAGCAGCTAAAACCTGATAAGCCTTAAAAACACAAAACTCACTGGTTGAGGTAGAATCCTCGAGTGGATGCAGTAAGGCTGACATGTCGGTCCTCCATAGTGATCACATACAAATACATAAGGTCTCCGTGCATCTTTCTATTACCAGGAGGAGGGTTCCAGCCACTCATTGTGAATACTTTCAAACACTGCAACGGCTGTAATAAAGTAAAATCTTCAGTCACTACCATATGTAGCACACACATGAGCAAAAGAACTCTGCATTGTACAACATCACACTAGCTGTCAGGGGCACACAGGCATCTATACCATTATATAAAAGGCTTAAAATGGTATCCTACTTTTGCAACCAATTTATACAATAGTTTCAGATAACCTTCAGCTAAATAAAATAAATATCCAATTCCTGAAGAGTCAAGGTTTAAAAAATTAACCCTGAGGTTGTGTTCAGACGAATAATGAATGGGTAGCATGTACTATGTATTATGGATGATCAGACACCTGCCATAGCCTGCTTCCACACAACAGCAGCTACAAAGAAAAAAATAAATAAAATAATCATTGTTTACAATTTGATAGTATCATAAACCAGGACTTAGAGCGGTATTAAATCCAAAACCACCTGGTGATCTGGCCAGTAACACACCTCCTGTATTATACAAATACCACTCAGGGTGAATGAGCATGGGGCAGATTTGGACAACAGCATCAGGGGAATGTACTAGCAGATTTAAATACAGTAACAAATTGAAGCTGAACTCCAGCCAATACTGTCAGTTACGGCAGTTTTTTTCCTTTTGGGGAAAAAGGTTTTAAATAAATAAATGCTGATCATTTTAAACCACTTCAGCCCCGGAAGTATTTACCCCCTAATGACCAGGCCATTTTTTGACTGAAAAAAAAAAAATGTATTTTTTTCCCCACAAATAGAGATCTTTTGGTGGTATTCGATTACCTCTGCGGTTTTTATTAATTATATTTATTATTATTTAAAAAAAAAAAGACAATTTTTGCAAAAATTTTTTTTTACACTTTCTGCTATAATACATATCCAAAAATATTACACACATACACACACACACACACACACACGAGTATAAGCCGAGGCACCAAATTTTACCACAAAAAAAACTGGGAAAATATATTGACTTGAGTATAAGCCTAGGGTGAGAAATGCAGTAGCTAATGTAAGTGGAAAAGAGGGTCAACAATGCCCATCTGCAGCCTCACTGTGTCCATCTGCATGCCTCATGTACCTAATCTCCAGAACACTGGCGCTGTGACATGCATTCTAGTCGGCGTCCGTCCAGTCTAACAAGGCCCAGCCTCGTCCGTGACGGAACACCGAGTCAGTTTCCCAGCAGTGAGTCAGTGTTCCGCCTATCACGGATGAGGGAGGAGAAGGCGGGGCTTTGTTACACTGGATGGCCGCCGGCTAGACTGCATATCACAGCGCTGGGAGATCAGTGCACAAGGCTGCAGATGGGCACAGTAAGGCAGCGAGACTCGAGTATAAGCGGGGGGGCTTTTTCAGCACAAAAAAAAAATATGTGCTGAAAAACTCGGCTTATACTAGAGTATATACAATATAGAGATATATTATATAAACAAAATGTATTCATTAGGTTAGGCCAATATGTATTCTGCTACATATTTTTGGTTGGAAAAAAAAAAAAAAATTGCAAGCAGCGTATATTGATTGGTTTGCGCAAAAAAGTTATAGCATCTACAAAATAGGGGAAGATTTAGGGACTTTATTTTTTTTTAATGGTTTTTACTGGTAATGGCTGCGATCTGTGATTTTTAGCAGGACTGCAACATTGCAACAGACAAATCTGACACAAAGACACTTTTTGGGGACCAGTGACACCAATACAGTGATCAGTGCTATAAAATGCACTGGCAGGGAAGGGGTTAACACTAGGGGCGATCAAGGAGTTAACCGTGTTCCGTGGGATGTGTTTCTAACTGTATTGGGGATGGGCTGCCTGGGAGAAGAGCGAGCTTGCTGTTCCTGATCACTAGGAACAGCTGATCTCTCTCCCCTCTCCTGTCAGAGAGGGATCTGTTTGTTTACATTGACAGATCCACGTTCTGGCTCTCTTTACCGCAATCGCGGGTGGCTGGCGGACATCAAGTCTGCCAGACCCGCAGTACCACATGCACAGACCAACGTAGGGGTACGTTGGTTTGCACAGCCGGGCCGCCTTGCCGCAGTATATATGTGGAAAGCTTTTCTGTTGAAAGACAACAGACTTGCTGGATGATCAGCAGATGAAAATTGAAGAAAGCAAGTCTAAAAAAGGGAACTAATGCAGTCATCACATCTATTAACTGGTGATCTGCAATATAATGTATGTTTGCTTTTGGGTTTAATACTGCTTCAATAGAGGGGAAAAATTATTAAAACTTCAGATTAGAACATATATACAGTTGTTCTCAAAAGTTTGCATACCCTGGCAGAAATTGTAAAATTTTGACATCGATATTGAAAAGCGGCAAAAAATTTTTTATTTAAGGATAGTGATCATATGAAGCCATTTATTATCACATAGTTGTTAGGCTCCTTTTTAAATTGTAATCACAGAAATCACCCAAAAGGTCCTGATCAAAAGTTTACAGACTCTGGAATGTTTGGCTTGGGTACAAACACACAAGGTGAAACACACAGTAAAGGCTAAAAAAGCCCTCGTTCACATTGACTGCAGCTTTGAAATCGTGCAACTTCATCTGAAAATCGCATGATCTCAAAGCCGCATGTCAGTGCGACTTCAGGTGCAACTTGGAATACATGCATCTGTGTGGCTTCATGCACAGATATCTATCCAAGTGGCAACCGAAATCACCAAAAGCAGTGCAGAAACTACTTTTTTTAAAATCGATGCGGCACTGCAAAGTCAGCGTCACACCAATTTGAATAGTGCCACTGCCGGCAATAGAGTGCAACTTGTCATGCGATTTGACCTGTCAAATCGTATGACAAGTCGCTTCAATGAGAATGAGGGCTTAAATTACAATTAGTGTCTGTGTATAAATAGTCAGCTTGTTAGCTTTCAAGTGAGTACACTGAGCAGCCTAGATACTGAGACATGGGGAGCAGAAAAGAACTGTCAAAAAAAACCTGTGCAACAAGGTAATGGAACTTTATAAAGATGGAAAAAGGATATAAAAAGGAGATATTCAGTCTTGAATATGCCAATCAGTACTGTTCAATCACATATAAAGTGGAAAATTCAGGGATCTCTTGCTACAAAGCCAAGGTCAGGTAGACCAAGAAAGATTTCAGCCAAAGAAAATGTACGGGATACACAGGAAAAACCCACAGGTAACCTCAGGAGAAATGCAGGCTGCTCTGGAAAAAGACAGTGTGGCTGTTTCAAGGAGCACAATATGAGGATACTTTAACAAAAATTAGCTGCATGGTCAAGTTCCCACAAGGAAGCCTTTACTGCGCCAATGCCACAAAAAAAGCCGGGTTATAATATGGTGGAGTGACAAGACTAAAATAGAGCTTTATAGTCACAACCATAAGTGCCATGTTTGGAGAGGGATCAACATGGCCTATAGCGACAAAAATACCATGCACACTGTGGTGGTGGCTCACTGATGTTTTGGGGGTGTGTGAGCTCTAAACACACAATGAATTTAGTGAAAATATTGGCATAAAATTTGCATTCTTTTGCCGGAAAGCTGTGCATTGGACACTTTTGGACTTTCCAGCATGACAATGACCCTAAGAACAAGGCCAGGGGAAGGAAGTGGATCTATTGATCGGCTTATGCACAACCAGCCTGCCAATACATGGAAGGCATCTCAGCTGGTCCCTGCTGACCTTGCCAAGAGTTGATCCATATAAGGCTGGCTTACAGATTGCAATGATTTTAACTAAATACATCAGTAGCATTAGTATAGAATTTCCCATTAGCTGCTCTTTGAAAAGAGACAATGCACGTTAATCACACATACTTGTTCTATTTTTTTTCCCCATTCACTTTACCTTCCAGTCTTTGTTCTGTGGCTGAAGGGAACAGAGAGGCCTCTCCTTGCTTCCTGGTAGTATGTATTCAGGTGGTGTACAATCGATCTGCTCCAGTTCAGCCCCCTTCTTTTTCTTTTTTCCATTCTCTGAAACAGAGATAAGATGGCAATCACATATATTCAGATTTTCTGAGAATTTTTAGAACAGAAAAGAATAGAGGCTGCTGCTGACCAGCTTCATGCATTACTAGTTCCCTTGCTGTCACATCGATCAAAAGGCTTCAGTTCTTTCCAAATCACTCATCCAATATTCCACCCCAGTGTTTATTTTGACATCAAATTCCAATCTAGTTTTAGTCATAGTCTTAACTAAAATACACCTAAAACTGCATTTTAGTCAACTAAAATCTAATGGGCTTAGTTAAAATTGTAATGCATTATTTAAGCATTTCTCTAGAATTTCAAAATTCATTATATACGCCCAGAGTAAAAAAAAAAAAAATAAAATACTAAAAATACAAAAAAAAAAAAAAAAAAAAAAAACATGGTCAGCTAATATGTACAGAATTCGATTTAGTCATAGTCCTGGCCAAAGATATTAGCACCCCTGCATTTGTCAGATAATGCACCACTATGCCAAGAAAATTGTTGCAATTACAAATGTTTAGGCATTCTCATGTTTAGTTTTTTTGTTTGTATTGCTATGACACAAAGAAGTGGAGAGACAAAAAGCCAAATCTGACACATTCCACACAAAATTCCAAAAATGGACTGGACAAATTATTGCCAGCTTCTCAAAATTGTAATAAATAATTGCATCCCAATTCGCTCCTAGATCTAACTTTTTTGGCTAGAAAATTAATTTTCAAGCTTCTTTTGCTTGATCTTTATCCTGTCCCTGGGTGGCTACGTCACTCCTATACTGATCAATGGAGAGAGCCATAGGTGTCACCCAAGGCTGCCCTCCTGATATGGACTTACAAACTGTATCTCTTCATTTCAAATACAAAAGGGCAGGGCAATTGGTAGTTTTCATAAGATAAATAGGAAGGAAGATACTGTTCTTTGGGGCTCCCCGGAAGTTCACTGCATTTCTTGCAAGATCAACAGGTATTTGCTGAAAATGTTCTTAATTAAAAAAAAAAAAAAACACATCTAATGCAGTCAGTAAGCTGTAATATATTACATATTGTTCTTGGGTTTAGTTATCCTTTAAGAATATCGTAAACATCCATAAATCCATACCTCCAAGGTCACCATCTGTGAAGACACTTAAAAATGAGAGGGAGTTACAATCAACCCCATTGAATGCATCAGACGGATCCAGGCTCTTTAGTAAGTCTCTTATGTGGCGTACATGAATTCTGGCTTCACGAACTGTGTATGGTTCTAAAAATAAACAAAAAATGAAAGTAACAGGAGATTCCAGTCCAGTGTGTTCCAAATACTGCAATCATTATGTATCAGTTTTTGTTATCTGCATTTGTAATGGGGGGGGGGGGGGGGGGGGTGGGTTGGAGGGGGGGGGGGGGGGGTGGCTTAGAGAGGTATTAAATACCCCAATATTTATTTGGGCAAAACCAGCTATAACTAAAATGACGGATTTAAAATACAGCTGCAAACTATAGCAAAGCAACAGATCCAGGGCTTGGGAATTTTCTTTGTGTATGCTTTAAGGGCCGGTCCACACCTAGATTGCACAGGAACACAACATGCGTTCCTGTGCAATTTCAGTGTTCCCATGCGGTGCAATTTTGCAGTACATTCATTTGAATGGGCTGAAATCACATGGCAATGCAGAGAAAGTTGCCATGCACTACATTTAATAAAACGCTCTGCACCAAATCATATGCTACTGCGGTACCATGTGATTTGGCAAACGCACTGCATTTGAGATCTGTGTTTGGGGTGTGTTAAAATTACATTGGCATCTGCAGCAGATTGGTGTGAAGCATAGGACATCAGTGTGAGAGGCTTCTGAGATCATTCAGCGTTTATTACCTGTAAAATTAATTATTTTTTGAGTATATCACAGGACACAGAGCCGGTTATTATAATAACTATTTGGGTTATATGCCACCTATAGGTGAATAGACACTGGTAGATCAAACAGGAAGTCCTCCCCTATATAACCTTTCCTACACACAAAGTACCTCAGTTTTGTAGCAAGCAATACTTTTTCCAGGCAAGAGGGGAGAGACCTCTGTGTCCTGTGATGTACTCAAAGAAATGGGTTTTACAGGCAAGATAAAGAAAATGTGTTATTCTTTTCTATAAGCATACATCACAGGACCATTTAGGATGTCCCAAAGCAATACCCTTGAGGGGAAGGATACACCATCACAGAAACTGCAACCAGAGAAGGACCTACTCTGCTGTTTGTAATACGCTGAGGCCAAAGGCAGTATCCTCCATGTTTTTGACATCCATCTGGTAAAAACCCTGTGGCTGTAAAAATCAAATACCACGTAGTGGTCTTGCACATCTGGGCCACTGACACCAGATGGCGGATGGCCCAAGATACTCCCGCACACTTGGTAGAGAATCTCTCCCCAGATAAAATGGGATTTTGCCCTTTAAACCATAGTTGTCAATGATAAAACTGGAAGATTCACTGCTAAAATATTCAACCTGGATGCAGTCTGCCCTTCCTGGGCTCTTCTGACAGCACAAACCAGGATTCTTGACCTGTGTCGACAACTCAAGTAGATCCTGAGCGCCTCAACTACCTCTCTAGAAAATGTTGCGATCTTTCTCCTGCCGACTGTGGATTAGGAGAAAAAAAAAAAAAAAAAGGACAAGACACTGTCCTGATTCAAGTGAAAACTAGAAACCACTCTAGGCAAAAAAAAAAATGGGAGGACGCAACATCACCTTATTATGATGCAAGACCAAGAACAACTCCTTACATGAAAGAGCTGCCAGCTCTGACACACCACTTAGTGAAGCGATAGCAACTAAAGAAGCCACCTTCCAAAGATAAAGGACAAGAGTGGCCTGACAGGTGGGACTGTCTACGTTACACTCTGTACGAAGTATAAATAAAAAAGGCCAAATGGCCTCTGGAAAAATATGTAGGGGACGAACTCTGACCCTTAAAACCAATCTGCTTTCAACTACCGCTTGGAGAAAGAAAAATATCTCCCACTCATATTTCTGCAGGTTTCACTTCCTGGCTTCACCCCAGGCATAAAATATTTCCAAGTCCTGTAATTGATGTTCCCTGAAGCCGGCTTCCAGGGACTCAACAGTGCGGAGATACAGGACTCAAACACCAGTAGGTCCCGCTGGACTGGCAGTGTCCAAGGAGCGACCCTCGCTTTATCAGAGTACCAAGCCCTCCTGGGCTAATTCGGCTAACGCTATTATCAGTGTTAGCACCTCCCGGAAGTCGAAACAGAGGGAAACGTAAAATAAGGGAGAACTGGTCCCCCCCCCCCCCCCCCCCCCAAGGGTGTTACCAGTGGGACACTCGTCCCATACACAACCTGTAGCAACTTTTTGTAGAACTTGGAATCTAGAAGATCCACCTGCAGAGTTCCCACTGCCACTATTCTATACCTGGAATATGCGCTGGCAATAGAGACAGTACTTGTGCTATCCCAGACAGAATGTGGTTCACCTTTCTGAGCTGCATGCACTCCTGGTGCCGCTCTGGTGGTCGATGTATATGCCCCTGCAGAGGCATTTCCGAATTAAACCTACAACTGGTTTGTCCCATAGTCCAAAGCAAGAAGTACTGGCCAAAAGTTCCGCTATTGATGGGCAGTATTCTCTGCTGTGGAGACCAAGTCCACTGAACTGTAGCCACCTTCAAACCAACAGGAGAGACTGGCAACAGTGGTCATCTTCTTCCAATCCCCTGAAAAGGAAGAATTTCACCTTTTTCTAGATTCAGAACCATTAACCACCAATTTTAGCTCTGCGTTACCCTGGGAACAGAGCCCTCTGGCAATCCAATGCCTGGATCTTTCAAGTTTCAGACAGAGAATGATCCTCTACAAAAGACCTGGAGTAGGACTGTACGTAGGGAACGTGCTTCGACCTAGATAAAACCTCCTCCTACAGAAATGTATCAAAGAAAACCCTGGAATGGACTGCTTCCTGAGCAAAGATTATTGAGGTATACAGAGATTGACACCCCTCTGCCTTCAGCAAGTCCAGCACCGGGGCTAGGAGTTTTGTGAACCCTCAGGAGCTGTGGCCAGCCTGAAAGGCAGATTCACAAGGGGAAAAAAAACACACAAGACTTTCCATTGCAATTACAGAAATCTGATAAGCCTGGAAACAAACCAGCACATGAAAATATGTGTTTACTGGATGATTATGGACCCTGAAATCTACCTCTTGCAGAGAGGTGATCACTGACCAGACCGAGCCTATCGGAAACAGAAGGATGCCCAGCGGCTTGAGATCTTAAGATAGACCACATGCCCCTATATGGTTTTGGAAACGCTACCATTTAATGGTTTTACAATAATGAGCTCATAACTTCTGCTCCAAGAGCCAACGCAAAAAAGACTGCCGGCTCTTATGGCAGATCCTCCTCAGCTCTGTTCTGAGAAGGGCAGAGCACAGCGTGGCTCGCGAATGATGTTACAATCGATTATGCCACATCGTGGACTGCTGAATGCATAGACGCTGCGATTAAATTCAGCACCACTAGTGGCAGGCCCAGACAGTCCCAAGAGGTGTACTTAACCTACCAGATTTCTGCCTGCTAAATATGGAGTGAACCACCTCAGAAACTGCCCTAAAATATTCTGTTCTGAGATGCTCTCAAAACACAGCATTCTCAGATGCCTCCCTCACTTAGGAGGGAAAAATCTTACAGCCCTGGTATTCCCAGGCTGTCTCCCATCCAAGCAGTAACCAGGCTTGATCCGAGATCAGGCGCCACAGTGGCTCAGATACCCCTGATGCCATTAGTCCAACAGGAGACGTGAACATCGCCAGATCACTAGACATATGGAAAATAAATGTATCGACTACATTAGCCAAAAACGAATATGCAGTTCACCAAGGATGCAGGCCTAAAACATTGGTCTACCTCTACACAAAATCCGTAGGAATGCAAGTATGCAGGTACCCAGGTATGACGTTATGTATGTACCCAGGTATGCAAAAATGCAGATATACAACTATTCTTGTTGTTAATGCGTTTATGTATGCAGTTTAATGCAAAAAAGCACATATCTATACAGTTTAATATAAACACATATTTATGCAGTTCAATGCAACACATGTACGCAGTTCAAGTTATGTAAACATGCATAGATATGTTATATAAACTCCTGTAGACCAAAACGCAACTCCTTAAAGTGCACTGATACCCGTACAGGGGTGCATCGACAGATAGTTGTACAAGCTCCCAGGATTAAGAAGCAAGTGTACAAGAACACCTTTATGCAGTATATAATTATAACTTATCTGGTCACATAGATCTTATGTAGCCATGGCCAAAGTTATGCCTCAGAGGCCTTGCTGATCCTTCAGCCCACATGGTCCACCAGAGATGACCGCCCTCCTACTTCCCGTCTATAAAGGAGTAGGCCATGCTGAGTGAACCAATGCCATCTAGTGGCTGGAGGAGACACTGCAGCCCAATACTCCTGAGAAGTACACAGAACATGACCAATAGCACACTGCCCCCAGTGGCCACCGGGAGAAAAAAAAAGAGATTTTTATTTTTAAATAAAAAAAAAAAAAAGAGAAACATGCAGACTTACCATTCCTGCCATAGGACTCTGAGAAACAGGAGTCCAACCCTTCACCCATTACAGCGGGCTCTGTCATAAAAGACCTTCATGGACTGGTCCCCCTTAATCTGGGGTCCAATCCCCTGGACCTGTATAGCACCCTGCAGGAAAACACCTTGGTCAGAACCAACACTGCACAGGGTTCCATTACACAGGGTCCAGCGCCATAAGGCTGCATTACAGGCAAACCTCGAGGAATCTTCTCTCCTATCCAATGAGGCTTGGTTACCATCCATTTTGGAGGACAGCTCTTTCGAATGGATCCGATGGCTTTAAATAGAACTGTCCAGACATTCAAGTATGCTTTCCCAAACACATTACAGACACTGGCAAAAAAAACTGGAGGTACTTCCTGTGTAGCAGGGGTTATACGAGGACTTCCTGTTTTTAATTGATCTACCAGTGTCCATTCACCTATAGGTGGCATCTAACCCAAATTAGTTATTATAAATAACTGGCTCTGTGTCCTGTGATGTACGATAAAGTTTGTTTGGCTTCTAGCCTAAGCTGCTTCATGCAGCTTTTGCATTCCCTTTGACTAGCATGGGAGACAGAAGCAGTTTTAATGTAAAAGTGAATATACTTAGTGCTTCTAGCTATGAAAAATGGAACTCAATTCCATTCTTCCACCATGACAAAGACAATGCTTCATTTTATTGGGTTCTCAGGCACCAATTGCTTTTCCATATAGGCAGAGCCCTACACAGTGCTTCCTGCAGAGTTACAAGAGACTAAAAGGAAGACAACTATGCCTGTGCAGCTGGGATTGGCGAAAGGTGAACCTGCTGCCTTGTCCTGGATAGCCAAAGAACAGATTCACTTTAGGAAGAGCACACTGCATACCCCAAAACTGTCGAATTCCCCATACACACTATAAGTTTTTCTGCTGAGTTTTTCTTTCAGATTTACCAAAACCATATAATGTGAGGTCAAACCTTAGGAGTTTCAATTTGTATGCAATCAGGCAGGCCTTTACACTACATGGTTTTGGTAAACCCGAAGGAAAAACTCAGCAGAAAAACTGATAGTGTGTATGGGGCTTAACAAAAACAGGCTCTCTATTGTCATTATATGTTGGTATAAACAAACTCCTATGAGACCATTTAAGTTGGTGTGGGCACAATAACAAATTCACAGGCTATTTGGAAAGCGAACACAATTTGTAAACAAATACAAAATTTGGACATCAAACCAAGTCAACTATGCAAACAGTAATTAGACAAACAAATATAATAAACTGCAGTAGGTGACCTACCTTCAACAACTTTTAGAACAACGCCCTCTTCAAAGCCTTCTATAGTCTTGAGCTCTGCAAAGTTGTCCAGCACATTGCCATCTAACTGCAAGGAGAAGCAAGTTCTATGACAAGTGTCCTCTCTATCCATTAGAACCTGATGGATCTCCTGAACCATCTCCTGAGGGGACACCTGGAAATTCAGAATAAGGATTCTATTTTTGATGTACTGTATACATTTTATTTGTCCACACAAAAAGGTAACACACTTTCAAACTGGCAGTGTCAGTGTACCATCAAGAGTCAAACTGTTCATAGCAAGCCAATTACCTGAATGGAAAAGGTCTCTAACCCAGGGACTTGAATCTTGACAGTAAAACCTGTATCCTGAATAACAATAACCTCCTGTTCACTTCCATCTTCTGCCTGTTCAACATCATGGCCATTCTGCTTTGGCTCAGCTTCTGTCTGGTGTTCAGTAGCCCCATCTCCATTCATCAAGGTCATGCTACTATGGTGCTCTGGGGGAAAACACATCAAGGTCATGTTAGTCTCCAGTGAGAACAGAATGACTGATCTTCACGTCACAGCGATAATCAAAACGCCTGCCTTTATCCATCTTGGATTGGATGGGTCACTATAAAATGAATCTGATTAGCCATGTTACAACATGGTCAGCTTTCCACGTGATAACTATATGCACTTAAGAATTTATAAGAGCTGGTAATAATGCTTTAATGTATAATAGGTTTACAGCAGATTTTAGCAGCAAGAGACAGCAAATTCTTGCTGCTGGGATCACAAGGATGTGTTAGGGCGTGTTTGTAGCTCCACATGCCCGAGCCCACCAGGAAGTCGGCACTGCACAGTGCTGATCACAGGCAGTTAGACATTTCTGATCCGCAGCTGCAGAGATCAGGAAACGTCTCACCGCCTGTGATTAGCGCTGTGCAGTGCCAACTTCCTGACGGGCTCTGCACGTGCAATTGCAAACATGCCTGAGCTCATTCTTAAATCACAAGCATACAGCAATAGCACACAAACCGGAGAGACAAACATACAGACTGTGGTGCAATACCCTATATTTTATGGTAAAAACTGGATAAAAATGCACTCACAAGAAAAAATTTATCGGAGCTCATCACTGACATCTCTCCACCAGGGTACTGTTCACCAAAATCCTCTTACCACCCTTGATAGGCACTCCAGCTGACAGTGTGGATATGGCATCAGTTCTGGATCGAATTCAGTCACTTCTGTGCTTGATCTCATGCACGTCAACAGTTTACCTGCACAGGAAACGTGCTTGAGAGTCATGTGATGCGAGCAGATGGTTGCTGATGGGGTGTGTGAGCTGTTGCTAGGACAACATGTTTCAGAGGGTGTAGCCTCCTTTAGCAAGTACTAGACCCTCCGAAACATGTTTTCATAGCAACAGCTCACACACCCCATCAGCAACCAGCCGCTTGCATCACGTGACTCCTGTGGAGGTGAACTGTTGGCAAGCATGAGATCAGGCATAGCCACGACTGCATTTGATCCAGGACTGCTGCCATATCAACACTGTCAGCTGGAGCTCCTATCAAGGGCATTGAGAGGATTTTAGTGCACAGTACCGTGGAGGGGGGGGGGGGTGATTAATGAGCTCCTATTAATTTTTCTTGCAGGTGCATTTTTATCTAGTTTTTATCATAAAATAAAGGGTATTGCATCACAGCCTGTCTGCTCTTCTCATTTGCTTGTGTATTTGTTAGTTTCCAGTGCCTGCTGGTTGCAAGAGCAGCAGGCTGTGGTGCTATTGAAGATTAACCCTTTCAAGGCTGGCATTATATTAAACTTTTGGACTCTTGGTGCAGGTCACCTGTGGCGTTGTGCTAGTACCGGCATGTGTGTATACATACACCAACAGCAGCAGCCATCGCTGTTCCCTTGCATCCGCCAATCCAGTGGTTGCCTGTAGCTAGGGACAGATGAGTGACCCTGGGCACAGAGAGAGGAGGCCAAGGTCAGACATCAGTCCCTTAACAGCAGGTAACCATTGGCTGTGCAGATACATGTGAACAGCAATGTCTCCTTTCAGCCTGAGGTTACTTTGTACAGGCTTGAGCTAAAACAACTGCCTTCTGCTGGAATCATTTGTATTTACATAGTCATGTGCAAGAGGCCTAACTGCTCCATATATTTTTACTGCAAACTGCATGAGGTTCTTGCATTTATACGAGGTTTATGATGATATTTTGGATGTGGCTAGTTCTATACAGGAGGACAAGGTTAGGTAAATCTCTATTGTAGCCACTGTGGGTGAACAGAATATATATAGCAACTGTGTAGATCAGGTGTAGGCAACCGCCGGCACTCAAAGTCAGCACTCGACTCCCTCCCCATCAGCAGAGCAGCACAGGGAAGTGTCAGTGAGACACTAATGCATTCCAATTTCAGAGTTCCAAACAGGTGACAGTTTGTGGAATTACTGTTGAGCTTCTGGGAACTTTGCTGAAATTATTCCTGAACCTTTGAGTCACTTACTACTGAACCCCTGCACTCTGTGTCCCTATAAGCCACAGCCAGTATTCAGCGCAATGAAAAATTACACCCAACTTTTGCTGCGGCGCAGAGCGCCACACTTTCTCAGCTGCGGGGGCCCAACTTATGATCCTGCACACAGGCCCACTGCTTTCAGAAAATACCCCTCACCCGAGCTCATCATTTTGCATCCATTCCAGATGCTTGTATGTGACATCACATACAAGCACGTGGACTGGATACGAGAGTTGGATCAGCAGGATGAGTGTGCAAGGACAGGTAGATGTGTCTCATCTCCGCTTCCTTTCACCACTCTGCATATCACACATATCATAGATGAGAAAAGGGTACAGCGGTGGACCAAAATGAGAAGGAGGGTACAATGGTGGGGAAAATAAGCAGAAGGGGTTCAGAGGTGGGACAGAAGAGCAGGAGGGTACAGCGGTTTGCAGATGTGCAGGGAGGTACAGTGGATGGAAAAGATGAGAAGGGGGTTCAGCAGTGGGACAGAAGATCAGAGGGGTACAGTGATGGGGCAAAGGAGAAGGGGGTTCAGTGGCAGGACAGAAAAGCAGGGGGTGTAGAGCAGTGTGGGCAGATGTGAAAGGAGGTGTATTGGTTGGACAGATGAGCAGGAGAAACAGAGGTGGGGCAGAAGAGCAGGGGGTACAGAGGTGAGACAGATGTGCAGGAGGTACATTGGTGGGGCAGATTAGAAAGCAGGTTACAGTGGTGGGGCAGATGAGTTCAGTGTTAGGACAGAAGAGCGGGGGGGGGGTACAGAGGTGGGGTTCAGCAGTGGGTCAGATGAGCGGGGGGATTCAGCGGTGGGTCAGATGAGCGGGGGGGTACAGAGGTGGGACAGAAGACCAGGGGGTACAGAGGTGGGACAGAAGACCAGGGGGTACAGAGGTGGGACAGAAGACCAGGGGGTACAGAGGTGGGACAGAAGACCAGGGGGGTACAGAGGTGGGACAGAAGACCAGGGGGTACAGAGGTGGGACAGAAGACCAGGGGGTACAGTGGTGGGACAGAAGACCAGGGTGATACAGTGGTGTGGTAGATGAGCAGGGGGTACAGCGGTGAAACAGATTTACAGTAGGGACAGTGATCTGAGGTGAGAAGGTGCATGAATTGGGGCTGATCTGAGGTGTGAGTGCAGGATGGTAAATGTCTTCCTTTATAAAAAATCCTTTTCGTGATTGAGAGTGTGAAGTATGCTTTTTTTGTGATAAAATCTGCATTTCTTTGAAAATATTGTTCGGCACACTGTGCTCAAAAGGTTGCCTACCCCTAGTGTAGATCTTGTAAAACCCTAAAAACACTGACTCATGAAGTTAGTCAAGGACCTCCTTAACACCACTAACATTTTTTTTAGGGACATAGCTAAGTTACATTATGCCCATCATACAAGCACATTACAAATACACATACTCCCTGAATCTAGTTACCTAGCATCCCCTCATCTGTCAGAATATAAAAACTATGAAAAGCTAAAAAAGTAGTGGATTCTGTAAACTCAAAAAGAAACAAATCAAAAGCCAGAGCACAAAAGAAAAAAAGTAAAACCCTATCCAGGCATTTTTTTTTATTCCTTACATAAAAGATGCCTAAATGGAGAATTCAAGTATTTTATATTGTAAACCTAAAGCACGGGGAGCCCTCTGATGTGGCCCACAAACTCTTGCCCTGGGATGGCAGGTTGGCAAGCCCAGATTGCAGGTTGCCAACCCGCCATCCCAGAGCATCAGTGTTGTAAATGAAGCTGACAGTAGAGGAAGCAAGTACCTGCATAGCAGAGCCGCATAAGCCAACGCATCCTGTATAGCGCCGGCTCCTGTCATAGGTGGAGTGTTACCAAATGCGCTCTGCCTGGGACAGCAGAAGCTGGCGATAACTGAATGGAACTCACTAAAATCACAGTGTATGTAAGGGTATATCTGTTCTGCAGTGGTTACTGGGCTGCTTTTAAACGGATCCGTAGGTGCTCCTGCGGGTTACCTGCACCGAGCCATAGACTTCTGGTTTTTACCTGCGGGTTGGGGCGCTTTCAGAAAGTGCACCAAACCTGCACGATATAATAGAATTGTATGGCAAAGAGCAGCTAACCCATAGGAAAACCACAGGTGAACTGTGGTGCACCTGTGGCGTGGGTAAACCATCAGTGTAAAAGCAGCCTTAGGCCCCTTTTACACGATCGGTCCAACCCAAATCGGACCCTCTATTCACCTCTATGGAGTGGCAGATGAAAACAGACTTGTGTCCGTTTACACCCGCCCTACCTCAGATCCGATCTACTAAAAAAAACAGAAGTGGATCTGTCCCCCTTCCATCTGATCAGATCAGAGGGCCCATAGAGTAGAGTGGGCTGTGTCTGTGTCCATTCTGCATATGCAGAGTGGACACGGACCTGTCATCCGCCCACTCAGCTCATTGTGGCCCACGACTGGTTACCAAGTCGCTTAAGTGGCCCTCGCTCTTCAAAAGGTTGGGCACCCCTGGTCTAAATGAAGTCCAGCTTATACAAATGATAACGTTTTAGGTTTCCTATGACAGCATGATTTCAATTGCAATTTTTCCCAAACAATCTGGGGAATTAAAGACCTTGGATGCAATGAGTGCTTGTAAACACTTCTTTCACACACACTTCTGAAAGACGAGACATCTGGTGTGGTGTCACCTGATAGGATACCTGGGTTCTCACCAAGCACAGCTACATACCGTACACACAGCTTAACACTCTAGAAATCAACTACTTGGGAGACAAGCCCAGGTCTGGGAAGCCAAAATCAGAGCTACTAAAACACATCAAAACGGTTTGGACTTTAATTCCAGACCGGGCCGATAATAGGTACGTGTATAGAGCCCTTTTTTTTTTTTTGCCTCAGGAAGTTGTCACCAGAAAGGGTTTCCCCATTTGAACATTTCTTTCACCACTTGCGCTGGTGACAACTGAAAAGTTTTGAATTTTTCCATTACTTTCTGTCCCTGTGACAGTCACCAAAAAATAATAAAAACCTGACACGGGCTCCAATCTGTGCCAACTTTATCTAAAAGAAATAAAAAGAATACAGCCTTTCCAGTTATAGGGAGTTCACAGCTCTTTTGCAACAAATGACGTACTGTGTAGCATCGCAACCAAGTGCATGGAACAGAACGAATAAACCTGCACTAAAGGGGTGTCCAACCTGTGGCCCAAGACGGCTATGAATGAGGCCCAACACAAAATCAAACTTACTTTACAGTTTGCCGACCATATAACTTACGTATTCAGCGGCAGGCAGATCGGCCTCCCTGTGCGAGATCACGTACTTGGTACATGATCCACGCACTCAGACAGGGGGCATATATGCTCTCCAGCTGGCTGATATTTGTCACAGAACATGCCGTTCACCGACTGATCACCGGCACACAGCGATTGGCTCTGAGCTTCACTGAACACACTTCTGTGAATGTAAACACCACAGAAGGAATGAAAACAACTAGGTCCCCAGTAAAAGCAGCCCATAGTACACACAAATGATTGCTAGGCATATTTAACCCCTTGATAGCCCTAGATGTTAACCCCTTCTTTTCCAGTACAGCGACAGTGCACATTCGCACTGATCACTGTAATGTCCATGGTGATGTCAGTGGCAGTTAGATCCCCTTCAGCACCAGTTAGTGTCAGATTGTCTGCCGCACCATCGCAGTCCCATTAGAAGTCGCTGACTGCCGCCATTACTAGTATATAAAAAATAAATTAAACAAACAATTCCAGTATATATATCCCATAGTTTGTAGACACTATACCTTTCACACAAACCAAACAATGAGCAGTACTACCAAGCAATATAGGAAAAATAAACTGCGCTTGACAAAAAATTCAAAAATATATATATAGTGTTTGTGTAGCGTGTAGGCTGCAGCTTGAGTGGGATACACACACACACACACGAGAACAATATAGAATCAAAAAAACTGCGCCAACAACACTATACAGAAAATGTATATACTGCTATCCTAAAAGTGACTGGAATAGGCAGATGTAAAAAACAAGTACTACCAAGCAGACAGCATGCCCTGCATATGCAATTAGCAAATATGGCTGCCCCATGTACACTTATAACTACCGCTGAAACGGATCCGCATCGTGTGGAAGAGGCCTTGGACCAATTTGTTCAACTATCCAAAATAATCATTTACCTATGTGGCAAGCTAATAAAAAATAAAATAAAAAATAACCCCTCAACAACAGTGTAACAGAATGTTTGTATGCAAGTGTAGGATGTTTCTTCCCAGACCTATAAGACAGCAACTGGAACCCGATATACCTGTACACATGCATCACTAGGCAAGACACTATTCACAGTCCTAACATTTAACTGTTCATTTGTTTTGAAAGCCAGTACCATAGGCAACAAAATTTTCTAGTTGGCCTATGCAAATAATTACCTGCAGAATGTGTGCTCTCCATACTTACTAGATGCTTAAGGAGGCCTATAGAAAAATGAATGGTAATAATCCTGTGTCAGAGAAAAAATGGGAGCTGAATTATCTTGAATGCATGCACAAAAGTTTAAAAAATGCTCTATCGTGGGTGTGGCGGTAACTGGAGGCAGGGAAGAAAACAGGCTTAGTGAGTTTGTGAGGCTCTAGGCTCTCACTTTTAGTTATGGGACCAGTTCAGCATTTCTTCTGTTTCTTGTGAATGCATGTCATGCTTCAACAATCCTAAACTGGCACATGATCCAAACAAAGAATTTCTTTCTGCAAAGTGTTGCTCATATCAAAATGTTTTATTTAAGAAATAAAGCAATGAAAAGCACATTAACCACTTGCCAACCCACCGCAGTACATATACTGCGGCCAGTCAGCTCTATTGTGCGAAACTACGTACCAGTACGTCTTTTCGTGCAATAGCCAGCGGGGGGGGGGGGGGCACGCTGATTGGCCAGAGGGGGAGCCAATCAGTGGGTCTGGCGGACACGATGTCCGCTGGCCACCCGCGATCACGCCCCAGAGAGACAGGACAGCGGTGTGCTGATATAAACAAGGCAGATCGCTGTCCTGTCAGGTATGAACAGAGATCTGTGTTCCTGCTAGGAACAAGGATCTCTCTGTTCATACAGCGAGTCCATCCCCCACACAGTAAGAAAGTAAAATTTCCAGATGATCATCAATGGTCCCTAGCAGTGGTCAATTTATCAATATTTTCACACAAGTTTAACCACTTCGGCCCCGGAAGATTTGGCTGCTTCATGACCAGGCCATATTTTGCGACACGGCGCTGCATCGTTTTAACTGACAACTGCACGGTCATGCGACACTGTACCCAAAGAAAAACTGTACCCCACAAAATAGGGCTTTTACTTTTTGCTATAATAAATACCCCACATCAAAAATACAAAAAATAAATAAAAAAACTTTCCTCAGTTTAGGCCGATATATATTCTACATATTTTTGGTAAATGGCAGCGATCTGCGAGAGAGAGAGAGAGGTGTTCATACATATGAACACACGATCCGTCTTTACTCCCCTGATCTGTTTACACACACAGATCCCGGTTCTCGCTCTGTCATGAGCGATCGCAGGTGCCCGGCAGTCATCGCACCCGCCGGCACTCGCATTGGCTCCGGGCACACGCTGTGCTCGCCCCTAGTGGCCAAAAGGCAACGTCGAAAAACATGAAATTGGCGAATCTTGAGCTAAAGTAAGTCCAAGTCTAATTTAACATTGTGGGAACAAATATTTCACAACTACATTCAAATATTTTATTTCCTCTGGTTATCAGAAAAAACAAAAAAACAAAAATTTATCTAATTTTTTTAAAGCTTGCAAACTAGCAGTCCTTCTAAACCAGACACCTAGAATGGCTGTTATACCTGTGACCAGCCCAACCACTCACAGCTATAGAAAGTGTAAATTAAAAGTGCCAATAAATTTTATTAAAAGAAACAAACATGTTATGCTTACCTGCTCTGTGCAATGCTACTGCATAAAACGGCCCTGAACCGCCTCTTTTGGGGTCCTCCACTGGTGCTGTCCACTACTCTCCTGTGTCTGCCCCCATAGCAAGCCACTTATGTGGGCAAATGTGCAGGCTCGCTCTCGAGCTAGACTGCGGGTGTCCAATGACCCAGGCAATATGGATTTGCCCCACCCCCTGCTCACAGGCTATGACTGACAGAAGCGGGAGCCATTGGCTCCCGCTGCTGTCTGAGAAAGAGGGAGACAGACACATAGGGCACAGCGCTGGATCGAGATGGGTCTCAGGTACAGAGATTATAGAAAATAATCCCCCCGCCCCCCTTAAAATAATCACATTTTGTTGCTTTGCAGCCTGAAATGATAACAGACACCGTTTTTGTTATATCCAGTTGTATTTACTCAGTGCAACTTATAACATTAAAGTGAAAGATATAACACCAACATGTCAGAAAAAAATAAACCACACAAATCACTGAGTTGTGAAAGGATCACACTCTTGTGCCAGTATTTTGTTGAACTACTTTTTGCTTTAATTACAGCATTTAGTCGGATATGTTGGGATATGTCTATACTAACTTTGCACATCTAGACTTTGCAATTTTTGCCCACTCTTCTTTGCAGAACTGCTCAAGTTCAGTTAAATTTGATGGTGACCATTTGTGGACTGCAGTCTTAAAGTCATTTCACAGATTTTTAATGGAGTTTAAATCTGGGCTCTGACAGTCTCTTTTTTTCTCCTTCACCCACTGTGAGGTCATTTTTGATGTGTGCTTTGAGTCATTGTCTAGTAGGAAGGTAAACCTTTGCCCCATTGACAAATTTCTGGCAGTGGGCAGCAGATTTTCCTCAAGAATTTGTCTGTATTTTGCCCCATTCATTTTTCCGTCATGCCTGACAATTGCTCCAGAACCAGCTGCAGAGAAAAACCCCTATAACAGAGAAACACCCCTTCCGCCGCTCTCCATCCTGACAGATTTGGGACGGGGGGGGGGGGGGCGTAGGAGAACACAGAGGAGCCAGAGAAGGACCAAGGGAGCACACGTGGAGGAAGAGGAGGACCCAGGGGAGGACACAGGGTACGATTAGTGCCGCGTTGGGGGGGGGGGGGGGGGGGGGGGGGGGGGGGGGGGGGGGGGGGGCGGTGGGGGGGGGGGGGGTACAAGCACCAATCTCCCCGTAGCTTTCAATAAAAGCAGCTGACAGCTGCGGGAGGGAGAGAAGTGGCTGCCAGATGCTCTATTGAAAGCTATACAGTGAGATCAGTGCTTGTACTTCAGTGGCCTCAGAATCTTCAAGGTGCATTTTGGCAAAGCTCAGTGGTGACTGAGTAGCTTTTTTTTCATGCAACCCTCCCATAACAAGCCACATTTGTGGAGAATTTGCAATATGCAAACAATGATCACTCTTTGTCAAATTCCTACAACTGCAGAGTTGCTGTAGGCCTCTTGGTAGCCTCTCTGTCCAGTTTCTTCCTGGCTCTTTGATCCAGTTTGGAGCAATTTCCTGATCCAGAGAGGGTCTGTGTTGTACCAGATACTTTCAACTTCTTAATAATAGACTTCACTGTGCTTCTAGGCATTGATAAAGCCTTTGAAATGTTTTTGTATCCATCTCTTGGCTTGTGCCTGTCCACAACTTTATCCCGAAGATCCTGGTGACCGTTGCCTTGCATAGTTGATGGTTTGCTTCAGTTGCACTACCAGGGACTGAAATACTCCAGGAAAGCGCTTTTCATACCGAGCTAATCAAAATGACCACAGCTGACCACAATTGAAAGTCAAATGGATTGTGTGCCATTGAGAAGGTTATTGGCTACATCCGATTGAGTTTACAAGTCATATTTAGGAGGGGGGGGGGGGGGAATCATTTTTTTCAATCAGGGTTTCTGAAGGGTTTACATTTTCTTCTGACATGTCAGTGTTATATATCTTTCACTTGGACGTTATAAGTTGCACTGATAAAAAAAACAGCTGGATAAAACAAAAACTGTGTGTCTTCATTTCAGGCTGCAAGGCAACTAAAATGATCATTTTGAAGGGGGTGATTCTTGTATATATACCCACTGTAAGTAATAAGGGGGAGACGATTGTGGAAGGTTTTTTACCTTACTGAAAAAAAAAAATAAAAAAAAAAACATGCCTTTAGACCCACTAAATAAAAAAAATAAAAACTATAATTTTTTGGGGTAATCTTAAAAGTTAATACATTTTTAAAATGTATTACATTTATGTCTATTATAAGCATACAATCTTTTATAACTTTTGACTTCGTACATGGCAAAGAATTTTCATTGCCCTGCGTTTTGCTTTGTTTGATTAAAACTTCCGAATATATAAGTACCGGTATATAAAATTGGTACTTAAAATAGCTGTGCCTCTATGCTCACTCTGTGCCATCTGCCACATGTCGCACTCACTGCCAGGGTTGGTAAGTGTGTTTGGCCAACTATATTAAGTACCAATTTTCTATACTCCCCTCTACTCTTAATGAGTGGAGAAAACATCCACGAAAAACGCGTTGAGCTATATTCGATGCTACAGTTATACCACTTATGCCTTGATGATGTCACCAACATTATTTTAGTAATATTATACATTTATATATACACACTATGTGATTACAGATTCAGCTACGGGGCATGCCGCCCTTGGCACTGTTAGGCAGCATTACTGTTTTATGTATATCACTAATCTGACTATTACCTATTCATTACGATCATGTGTTCATTTGTATATACAGTGGTGTGAAAAAGTGTTTGCCCCCTTCCTCATTTCCTGTTCCTTTGCATGTTTGTCACACTTAAGTGTTTCGGAACATCAAACCAATTTAAACAATAGTCAAGGACAACACAAGTAAACACAAAATGCAATTTGTAAATGAAGGTGTTTATTATTAAAGGTGAAAAAAAATCCAAACCATCATGGCCCTGTGTGAAAAAGTGATTGCCCCCTAAACCTTATAACTGGTTGGGCCACCCTTAGCAGCAACAACTGCAACCAAGCGTTTGCGATAACGTGCAATGAGGCTTTTACAGCGTCCTGGAGGAATTTTGGCCCACTCATCTTTGCAGAATTGTCCTAATTCAGTTACATTAGAGGGTTTTCGAGCATGAACGGCCTTTTTTAAGGTCATACCACAACATCTCAATAGGATTCAGGTCAGGACTTTGGCTAGGCCACTCCAAAGTCTTCATTTTGTTTTTCTTCAGCCATTCGGTGGTGGACTTGCTGGTGTGTTTAGGATCATTGTCCTGCTGCAGAACCCAAGTTCGTTTCAGCTTGAGTACACGAACAGATGGTCGGACATTCTCCTTCAGGATCTCTTGGTAGACAGCAGAATTCATAGTTCCTTTTATCACGGCAAGTCTTCCAGGTCCTGAAGCAGCAAAACAGCCCCAGACCATCACACTACCACCACCATATTTTACTGTTGGTATAATGTTCTTTTTCTGAAATGCAGTGTTCCTTCTACGCCAGATATACTTGGACACACACCTTCCAAAGAGTTCCACTTTTGTCTCATCGGTCCACAGAATGTTGTCCCAAAAGTCTTGGGGATCATCAAGATGTGTTGTGGAGAAATTGAGACGAGCTTTGATGTTCTTTTTGCTCAGTAGTGGTTTTCTCCTTGGAACTCTGCCATGCAGGCCATTTTTGCCCAGTCTTTTCCTGATGGTGGAGGCATGAACGCTGACCTTAACTGAGGCAAGTGAGGCCTGCAGTTCCTTGGACGTTGTTGTGGGGTCTTTTGTGACCTCTTGGATGAGTCGTCGCTGCGCTCTTGGGGTAATTTTGGGCGGGCCGGCCACTCCTGGGAAGGTTCACCACTGTTCCATGTCTTCGCCATTTGTGGATAATGGCTCTCACTGTGGTTCGCTGGATTCCCAAAGCTTTGGAAATGGCTTTATAACCCTTTCCAGACTGATAGATCTCAATTACTTTCTTTCTCAATTGTTCCTGAATTTCTTTGGGTCTCGGCATGATGTGTAGCTTTTAAGGATCTTCTGGTGGACCTTACTGTGTCAAGCAGCTCCTATTTAAGTGATGCCTTGATTGTGAACAGGTGTGGCAATAATCAGGCCTGGGTGTGGCTAGAGAAATTGAACTCAGGTGTGGACAACCACAGTTATAGTATGTTTTAACAAGGGGGGGGGCAATCACTTTTTCACACAGGGCCATGATGGTTTGGATTTTTTTTCACCTTTAATAAAAAACACCTTCATTTACAAATTGCATTTTGTGTTTACTTGTGTTGTCCTTGACTATTGTTTAAATTGGTTTGATGTTCCGAAACACTTAAGTGTGACAAACATGCAAAGGAACAGGACATGAGGAAGGGGGCAAACACTTTTTCACACCACTGTATGTCTCAATCTATTTTGCCTATATTTCACTTTTATATGTGTTAATGACAGCTTGAGCTACAAAATCCTGTAAACACAGTTTATCAGAAAAGGCTGGACGAACCTGTAAAAAGTAAATAGGAGCCTAAAGTCCAACTGCTGACAGAAATGTACATTTTTAATAAGAAATATTTCACGATGACCAACACATTTTTTATTTCATTTCCTTCCTGACAATATAATAAGAAAGTGTGCGCAAAACCCATTACACAAAAAATAAAATTAATAAATAAAAAAACACACACAGCAACATCTATTTTTAGGCCAATATTGGCGTACTTGATTATCTGCTCCTTACCCTTGGCACAAATGACTTTACAGTTCTACAATGTAGGCTTTAACAGTCTAGCACTGCAAGTGGCACCATTGCCCACCATTACTATTTTTAAAAAGAAGGTGTTTAAGATTTTTTTTCAAAATTATAAAAAGGCACAAAAGTACAACCACTGACATCACAACATGTAAAATGATGGAAAGGCTATGCCAAGCCCAAATGAGCACAACCAACATGGTACTGTACGGGATTGTGAGAAGACAAACACATGCACACTCATACAAACACATGCAAAACCACTGTTCCCCTCTATCCCTCTTGTCCAGCAGCAATGTTAGTTCTTTGGGAAGAGGAGTGTTAGATGGATTAACAGATTTAAATACACTAACAAACTGAAGCCAAACTCCAAATAAAACTAAAAAGCAGTTACAGAAAAATATTTTTTTTTTTTTTCCCTTTGAGACAAAGGTTTTACATAAATAAAAGCTGATCATTGTACACAGCACTGCAAGTGGTAAATGGTTTGTCTTACCCCAGTAACTGAAACGCTGCACGAGAGCTTGTTCTTTTGAAAAACAACAGACTTACTGGCTGGATCACCAGAAGAAAATAGACAAAAAAACAAAACAAAAAAAAACAAAATGCAGCAGTCACATCTAGGACTTGGCAAGCTGCACTATAATAAAGGTTTTCTTTTGGAGTTAATATGGCTTTAACCGCTTCCCGACTGCCCGCTGCATATATACACGTGAGCAGAATGGCACGGGCAGGCAAAATCCCGTACCTGTACGGGATTTTTTAAATGCCTGCCCGTGGGTCGCGTGCGCGCCGCCAGCGGCGCGCTCGCGACCCGGTCGGGAGCTCCGTGACCCCAGCCGCGGGACCAGCGGACCCGATCGCCGCTGGTGTCCCGCGATCGGGTCACGGAGCTGAAGAACGGGGAGAGGTATGTGTAAACAAACCTCTCCCCGCGCTTCCTACTCTGCCTGTCATTGATTGGCTGTTCCCGGTCATCGGGAAAGCCGATCAATGATGTCAGACGTCAGCCAGGCCCCCTAATGTAAAAAAAAAAAAAAAAACACACACGTCACAGCCCATAACCCCTCCCCTCCCCCTAGTGGTTAACCCCTTCACTACAACTGTCATTTATACAGGAATCAATGCATTTAAATAGCATTGATTGCTGTATAAATGACAATGGTCCCAAAAATGTGTCAAAAATGTCCGATGTGTCCGCCATAATGTCGCAGTCACAATAAAAATCGCTGATCGCCGCCATTACTAGTAAAAAAAAAAAAAAAATTAATAAAAATGCTATAAAACTATCCCCTATTTTGTAAACGCTATAACTTTTGCGCAAACCAATCAATAATCGCTAATTGCGATTTTTTTTTAACCAAAAATATGTAGAAGAATACGTATCGGCCGAAACTGAGGAAAAAAATATGTTTTTTTATATATTTTTTGGGGATATTTATTATAGCAAAAAGCAAAAAATATTGCATTTTTTTCAAAATTGTCGCTCTATTTTTGTTTATAGCGCAAAAAATAAAAACCGCAGGGGCGATCAAATACCACCAAAAGAAAGCTCTATTTGTGGGAAAAAAAAGGACGTCCAATTTTGTTTTGGAGCCACGTCGCACGACCGCGCAATTGTCAGTTAAAGCGACGCAGTGCCGAATCGCAAAAAGGGGCCTGGTCCTTTGGCTGCCAATTGGTCCGGGGCTGAAGTGGTTAACAAAGCCACCCTCCTCCCTCCACAGATCTGTACTTACCAAGATCCGACACCATAGCTTCAATTGTTTGTTTACATTGAGCCGTGAAAGGCTCCCTTATCTGGCTGTGCCTGTGAAGTACAACCCCATGGAGAACTTCCATGGGGCTGGACTACCTCTGGCTCCCAAGCAGGAGGCAGTCCCATAGAAGTCTATGAGACTGTAATGTGTAGGCACAGCTAGGAGAGTGGCAGCCTTACACTGCTGGATGTAAACAAAGGTCATGGAATCTCGGTTAAGTATACATCTCTGGAGGGAGAGAATACGTTGACAAAAATAAAAACAAATGATAATAAATATTGTACAACTGGGGAGATTTTTCCTCACTCCCAGGCAGAACAGGAAGTGATAGGATATAGCTATAACATTTTTGTAGCATAAGGATGGGAGACGTTCTGATGTTTTTATTGCTGTCCATGTCATTGTAAACAACTACTCCTTGTAAAAAAAGGACAGAAAATGAGGCAAACTCTTCCTAATAGAATCAGACAGACAGAAAACCCTGTCAATTTTAATTCTTTTTTTTATTTTTTTTACTCGAAATGAAACATGAAAAAAAAGAAGAAAATAAGTTTCTCACCTGGTGTTATATTCTTCATACAAACTGCACACAGCTTCTCATGTGGGCTTTCTTTGTTTGGGTCTAACACTATAGTAGAACTAGGATTTACCGGTATTCCTTTTACTACTATACAAGTCAGTCCCTGACCATCCAGAATACTTCTAGGACACTGGGTGGCAAGTTTCAATCCTTTACAATTAAATGAAGACCCTAAACTTGCAAAGTACCCATCAGATGTGCTCTGATCTTCTACTGTCCCTGTATGTGTCTGTGTAAGATTCAGTGGTGGGTCAGCTGCTGCCCCAGTTTTTTCAAGCTGTTGAGCAGCAAAGTTCAGAGCAGGAGTAGCACATGCCAACAGCGAGGGAGGAGGGCCCTGCTCGTCTGCTATGCCAACTAGAAGGTCACAGTGAAAGGCACTGAAAGCATGGGAAGTTTCTAAAGAGTTTTCCGGACAGGGGAGAGGAACCTTCTCACATTCACAAATCCCCTCATCTTCCTCAGAGTCATGATGGGCTTTGCCATCCAATAGTTCAGGGTTAGCTTCAGCTGAAATCTCCTGCTGGTGATAACAGTGTGTGCCATAGCAGCTCCTGGAGGAATCTTGGGTAAAACTGGATGACCGCCTAGATGAATCCTGTAAAAGTGAGGCAGATTCAGAGTCTGACCTCATACTTCGCTTTCGGAAGATAGCTTCAAGTCGTCCACAGCACTCGCAGCAAACAATACTGCCCATGCTGACCGATGCTTGTATGTGATAGTAAAGTTCACATCTCTGCCACAAGAAGGATCTTAGTTTACCCAGAACTCATTCTGAACTTGCCACTTGTGCTCTGCTGTTGCTATTTATAGACAAATCACAGCCGGCAGACCTTCAGTGTAATTTGGAAGGGAGGCGCATGGGCTACAATGTTTCCCTGGTCCTAAGCCAAGCCCTGGGTTTCTTGCAAGGACCATAAAACTTAAAACAAAGTGGATCTTGTGGAATCCTGAGCAAGAGCTTGTGTGCAGAAGGGAGGCCTAAAATGGGTGACTGCATGGGCTAAAGATATGCAGAGATCTACCAAGCAAATAAAGCAACATGATACACAACTCTGCAAAAATATTTTTTTTCTTTTTTTTTTTTTTACAGTTCTCAAAACTTTATTCATAAAGCAGCAACATTTATACCAACATAGGTAGTCCAGCCCCATGGATCTAACAAATTCCTAAATGTCATAATTTACAAATAAACTGTTGATTATCCAGAACATGTTCATGCCAACTACCCTAATCTAAGGAAATCTGCATAATCCACAAATCCCAGCACCTGGAATTCTTGTATGTGGGATAACCAAAAAAGTTTTTCTTGTAAAATTTTGAAAAACAGGCGATAGGCAACACTGATGGGCACTAATAGACAGCACTGATTGTCACTGTTGGGGCTGCACTGATTACCAGGACACTTATGATAAGTGCCCCGATTATCAGTGCAGATGTCTCCTTTCACACTAGCTGGGTTACTGGCTCTCTCCTCTCACTGCGACAGTGTGAGGAAAGGAATGCCAATAACCAAGTGTGTTTATCTCATGATCAGCTGTGATTGGACATAGCTGATCACATGGTAAAGAGCCACTAATTGGCTCTTTACTCTGATCTGTGATCAGCTGTGTCCAAAGGAGGATATGATATGACGCCCTCCCAGAACTGGCCAACCGCGCTGTAGCCCTCATTTTGCTATAGCATGGTCAACAAGTGGTTAATAATTCTTTCAGGAGAGATGCGCACCCATAGATAGGGTCAGAAATTACCAAGCTGCTCATTCTTAGCCTTAGACTATTTTCCATGGAAGCAGACTTCTCTATCTCTGCTATTTTCTGTGTCTCTAAATAACTATTAAACCACTGATATAGGCTTCCACTACTAATCCTTCTACATTTACCCATTCGTCCCTAAGGGTAAAACAAATATGTCAAAGCCCAAGCATATTTTGCAACTTTGATATGTGTTGGTTAAACAGCACATATCACTAGGGGTGCAATGGATCAAAAAACTCACGGATCGGATCATTCCTCGGATCGAATAATTTTTCGGATCAGCAAATAATAATTGAACTTGCAAAAACCTGTGAAAATTCCACCACCATATAGTCCCCACTGTAATATCCACAATCTCCCCCACTGTAATATTGGCAGACTATGCCAGAGCCGGCTTGTTTACAAGTGATCGCTCCGTCATTTGACAGAGCGATCACATTGTAAAACGGCCACTAGGTGTACCAAGAAGGCCGCCGCTCTGGAGCTAGGCCGAAGCCGCTGCCTTTCCTAAGGCTGAGGCAGCAGATCGCGGGGTGTGCCGCGGGTCACCTTGTTCGGATCACAGATCGGCAACACCTGCACCCCTAATCATCACCATTCTTTATACTTCTAGCTCAACTCCAGGACTGATCTTCATTGCATAGTTAAATTGGACAATATAAGTATGCATATCTTATACCCAAACTGCCACTGGGAAAGCTGAAAATCAGTGTAGTAGTCAGTGCTACTACAGAATAGCTACAATCTGCAGGGTCCTGTGCAAGTAGCTTCCCCACCCGGCATTGCCACCATTCACAAAATGCCATTGATGCAACCTCCCTTCTCCTCACATTGGCCAACCAGAGAATGCCTTTCATTGAACAAAATACAATGTGTTCTGCAAATGGAGAGGTCAGCATTGTAAGCAGACTATGTATTTCTTTCATAAATTTACTTTAAATTATAACTAAAGGAGAGGGATTAGAATTCCTGTCAGGTCTTATTGCTGTCTGTGTCAGGGAGATTCACCTTCTCTAGTTGTCCTAATCACCAGTCACCAGGAATAGAATTGAATTCACCAGAACAAGAACAGATTAATATCTTCCAGTGGGAACACTTGTTCCTGTGATAATTATTGAGGTGAAGATTTACCTTATATTGGATATTTCCTGTGACTCAGCCCTCCCCCACCCCACGTCACAGGATTTGATTGACAGCAGCGGGAAACAATGGCTCCTGCTGCTTTCAATCTGTCCAATGAGGAGAGGCAGTGGCTGAACCACTGCGCTCGTGCACATTGCTGGATCGGACTCAAATCAGAAAAAAGGGGGGGAGGGGTGCGCTGCAGCACAGAAGGTTTTTCACCTTAATGTATAAAATGCATTAAGGCTTTACAACAACTAACTTGTGATCTGCCCTATTTTTTTTTTGCTCATCAGCCATTATTGTTTGTGTATTTTATGTGTGGCCCAAGACAATCATTTCCCCCTTTATGCATAGGGCAGCCAATTAAAAACTAATGGACTGCACTAAACAAAACGTAAAGAAATGTGCAGAGCTGTGTAAAAAAATAAAAAATAAAAAAAAATATATGAGCTTGGTTGCACCTCAGTGGTGTGAATGGGAAAAAAAAAAAAAAAAGAAAAAAAAAAAAAAAAGCTTTTGTCTTTAGATCTTTAACCGCTTGCTGCCCGAGCATACATATAAAATGTACTGGACAGCAAGCTGGTATACTAGGATCATGGCTGCAGCCATGATCCTGAAACTGTGTTTAGAGTTGATGTTCAGCTTTCTTGTAAAAGTAAGCACTTTAAGGCCTCATGCACACTGGACGTTTTAAAAACGCCATTAGCTGTAGCTGTAGCTGTAGCTGTAGAATGAGTTTTGCAACGTTTCTGCAGTAGTGTTTTTGAGCTTTAGCAAAACTATACTAGTTCTGGGTTTTTTCCAGCCAGAAAACGCCCCTCCCAAAATAAACTGATAACAGCCTATGTATTCATGGACACATAGGATAACATGCTGGGGAGTTTACTGGCTGCAAAAAAAAAAAAAAAAAAAAAAACAGCTGAAGCAAAAAAACAGCAGCTGTAAAAACGTCCAGTGTGCATGAGGCCTTACAGTGCTGTAGAGCCCTCTATACCCCTCCTGCTGCCATTTTTGAGGCTCTCCCGTTCCACCAGGGAACTGAGGACCACTGTAAGCAATCGAGTTGGCTGCCCATAGAGGAGTTTGGGGAATGGATGTTCCTCTATCTCCTCTGTGATGAATGAAGAATTTCTTAATTTCCAATTTCAGGGCCGTCATTCCCTTGCTGTTACACCTAGGGAAGAAGCTGATCAAACAGATCTGTATTGAAGGCCAAGTCACACTATGAATCTCACAAGAACATGCTGTGCATTCCTGTGCAATCTAGATGCAGTGCAATTTCATCCCATTAATTTGAATAGCCTGATATCGCATCAAAAAGTAGTGCATTTACTACTTTATAAAATACACAGCAACCGCATCACATGGTACTTTGGCACGGTAGTTGTGACTTGTGTATGGGGTGTCGTTAAAGGGGTTGTAGAGGCTCAAGGTTTTTCACCTTAATGCCTAGAGTCCCCCTTTTTCTAACCAAAGTCTGTCCATTCCAGCGACGTGCACGGGCTCAGCGGCTCCAGTCACTGTCCTCTTAAACGATTGGCCCTCGTTGCTTTCAATCAAATTGAGTGACACAGTTGCGGGGCCAAGTCCTGCTGTCTGTGTCAATGGATGCATGCAGTGGGACTCAAGAACGTGCCCCCACGGATGCCCCCATGGAAAGAGTCTTTCTGCCGCGTGCACCTGATGAAGAGGAGGAGCCAGTAGCGCCAACAGGGCACCTCAGAAGAGGAGGAGGATTGGGGCTTCTCTGTGCAAAACCCTTGCACAGAGCAGGCAAGTATAACATGTTTATTATTGTGACGGAACGTCCCTACACTCCTCTTGAGTGCGTTCGTCATATATAACTTCCTTCAAGTCTGGATATAGACATCAGAAAAAAAAAAAATACAAGCCTTCACAACCCCTTTAAGTTAACACCGATACCTGCTGCAGAGTGCAGTGCATTTTGAAAGTGGTGCCGGAAACGCAAACAGAACACAGGTTTTTCACATCTTGCTCTACTGTGAACTGGCCCTTAATCAGCTGCTTTGGAAGGCAGAGGGGATATTATGGGTCCAATAGACTCCTTATGTCTCCATAAGCCCAAAGCTATCACAAGCGTCTTGTTCACCCCATGTGAAAGCAATAAAGTTAATTGGGGAAAAAAATAAAAAAAAAAAAATAAAAACATAAAAATAGACAAAATACATTTTTAAAATAAATACAAATGCAGACATAGGCACAGAATGCATATGTAAACAGTGATTGCACCACTGTACAACCATGACTGTCTGAGTGAGATTAATCATTCCAGCACCAGAGTTCATGTTTAGCTAAACTAGCAACCTGTAAAACGCATTTAAAGTGGTAGTAAAGCCTGAAAAAAAATAATAATAATTCCCTGCAAGTTAAGGGCACAATGTTCTAGTATGCACCACATACTAGCACATTATGAAAGAACAAAACTACCTAAAACGAAGCCCTCCAGCAACATGCAATCACCACTGACAGAGCTTCAGCTGTCTGAATGGCCAAACCGCAATGACGTTACTCACGTGAATGCCCGCGGGAGTAATAGCAGAGGCCCAGAGCTCTGAAGGGATGGCATACTCTGTATCCTGTCCCATCAGAGCGCAGTGCGCTGGTGACATCACTGACTGCACAAATAGTGAATATCCCCTAAATTGTGCACGTTTAGGAGATATTCCTTGTACCTACAGGTAAACTTTATTATAAGCTTACCTGCAAGTACAAATCACCAAGCAGTGTTTACTATCACTTTAAAAGAGACGTACGGAAATGGGGGTTACTGCGGTTGTATACTTACCTAGGTGGTCCGATGCTGCATCGGTCCCCCCGCGTCTATGCACTGAGTACCAAGCCATCGAACATCGCTGATGGCTCGGTTCTCTCGGCTCCCCGAGCAGAGAGCTGCTGCCTGTAGGTCAGCAGCTCTTCTGCTCTGCTCCTCCATGCTCATTGAAATGCTGAGCTGTGGAGGGGGGGGGGAGCGGACTTCTCAGCGGCTTGCTGAGACTGCAATCAGTCCAGGATAGATGAAGCATCGGACCACCCAAGAATACAACTGCATTAACCCCAATTTCCATACTTCTCTTTTAAAGTGATAGTAAACACTGGGTGGATCCAGACTCCCAGAGTCATGATGACGCAGTGCCTGGAAAGATATTGGTGACTTCAGCCCGCTCTCTGCTGAAAACGGGCACCCATAGGAGAAGTCCAACCAAACAAGCTCAGGCTGGACTTCTCCATTAGACCCCTTTCACACTGGGGCGTTTTTGCTCTAAAAATAGTGCATGTAATCTGCCTCTTCTGCAGCCCCAGTGTGAAAGCCGAGTGCTTTCAAACTGGGGCGGTGGACTTGTAGGACAGGAAAAGAAAGCTACTGTGTAGCATAAAAAAATAAATAAAAAATTGCAACAGCCACCATTTTATTCTCCAGGGCCTCTGCTTTCAGAAAATTATACAATGGTTGGGGAATCAATTTAATTTTCTACCCCCCCCCCCCCCCCAAAAAAATGCAGATTTAAACATGCATGTTAAAATGTAACCACCTGCTGACCGCTCACAGTAAATATACTGCAAGTGGGCAACAAGTACAGGCATGGTGACGTACATGTACATCCCCGGCCTTCTTCTGGGTTTGGGGTGTGCATGCAAGTGTCCCGTCGACCAGTGCTTTGATTGGGCATAGCACAAGTTTGCAGCCAATGATTTTGTCTGAAACCTGCTGATCGGCTGTAACCACATAGAGTTCTGTGTGTACAAACACACAGAATTATATGTACAGTGATCTGGCTGTTCCTTCTCCTTGAAAGATTAGCAAGTAAAAGCAGCACACGTTACACATTGTTAAGCACACAGTTTACCCCCTTGATTGCCCCTAGCATGTTAACCCCTTCCCAGCCAGTGTCATTAGTACAGTATCAGTGTACACCAGGAGTCTACAAACTTTCTAAACAAAGCCAGTTTACTGTCCTTCAGAGGGGTCGGACTGTGGCCAGTGTAAGTAGAAAATGTCCTAGTGTCAATGGGAGTCAACAATGCCCCATCATTGGTGTCAGCAGGAAGCAATGGTGCCCCATCATTGGTGTCAGCAGGAAGCAATGGTGCCCCATCATTGGTGTCAGCAGGAAGCAATGGTGCCCCATCATTGGTGTCAGCAGGGAGCAATAGTGCCCCATCATTGGTGTCAGTGGGAGCAATAGTGCCCCATCATTGGTGTCAGTGGGAGCAATAGTGCCCCATCATTGGTGTCAGCGGGAGCAATAGTGCCCCATCATTGGTGTCAGTGGGAGCAATAGTGCCCCAGGGGCCAGATAAAAGCAAGCAAAGGGCCGCATCAGGTCTGTATTAGTGTCACTTGCAACGCCAGTGTCAGCTAGTGTACCTCCCAGTCAGTGTCTGTTAGCAGCAGATTGCCCAACACCCTATCGTAGTCCCGCAATAAATGCTGATCACCACTGACAGTATAGCATCTATAAATTCCAGCATATTAAACCATAGATTGTAGACACTATAACTTTCACACAAACCAAAATACATTTTTTTTTTTTGGATATATTTTAAGTTATCTGTATTTTTTCCCCCCTTCAACATTTTCAGTATTTTTCCGGTTATCAGAGTGAGGAGAAGAGAGACATTAAGTGGCTTCTGATAATCAGTGTCCTCACTATCAGTGCAGTATCAACAGTGCTGCCAATCAGTGCCCACCAATGCCTCTTCATCAGTGTCACCTACAAGTGCCATCTCATCAGTGCCCACCAGTGAAAGGGGGGGGGGGGGAAGATGACCTGATTGCATTATGTTGTAACAAACTATGAAAACATTTTCTTGTATATTTTCGGTCTTTATTTGCTTGTTTAGCAAAAAATAAAAAACCCAAGTGGTGATTAAATACCACCAAACGAAAACTCCAGTGGCCCGGTAAGGAAGTGATTATATAAGTGTCTGCACTTCCCATAGTGAGCGGTCTCATGATCGGCAGTCAGGGAGAAGCACATTCACGTTAAGACGACAAGCACGCAGCGTTCACACATCTTCGGATAGGCGCAGCCTTGCAAGGGGTTAATCGGTGACTTCTCCACCCCCTTGTTACTTCCGTAACACCCGCCAATCACAACATAGGGAACCGACACTTCCGGGGTTATGGGGCGCGTCCACCTGTACCAAAATACACAGGGGTGTTCTGCGTTCACTGGCGAGCTCCCCAAGAGCGGCATACCACCCTACAAGTTCTCCGTACGATGCCATCGCCGACACGACGACTGTTTATTGCCCTCTGGGCTTAATCGGCAACCATAGAAAAAAAACTCGTAAACCAATAGTGTCAAGTATGCACCCCTACAAGCGTGACAGAGTGGTACGGTCAAACGAAGGTGACCTTGATTACGGCCCTGGGAGCGGGCTGTCAGGCTGGGGTTGCTATGTACTGTACGCGTTACCATGTGACCGTCTGATTGGACCATAGTAGCCTGGGCTTCCCCCACTTCTGACAGTGTCCGTTAGACCTGCTGGGAGTTGTAGTGCCATAAAATATACACATGCCTTTCATGTCACACCGCACAGTGCGAATACTCAATTTCCTTCTATAGTCTATACTATAGTGCAACACATGGGACCACGTGACCAGTCAGACATACTAAATGGAAGATTTCCCATGTGCTATTACTAGAAAGGTGGAGGAGATCTCCTCTAATAGGATTTCATAGGCATACCATGACAGGTTGCTTCTAGTTCCACATATTCAATCACAGTTCACATTTACCACAAAACTGCCTATACAGAGAAGTCTTTAGATACTTGCTACAAGTGTAATCCATTTACACAACTTGTGAAGTCTGACTGGAGAACTCCCTGAACGTTGCACAGTTATGGCCCGTACACACGATCGTATGACCGTTTTCGGTTCATAGTCGCAACTAGAAATTGAATAGCTAAAGTCACAAATTCTCATACGATAGAAAAAAAAATATAAAAATTGGTGATGTCATGCGTTGTAATATATTTGTATAGAATTTTCGTACGACAACTATACTGACTAAACCGAATCTGGAATCGTACAAGGAAATTTTCTGTGCATGCCCGATCGGATGAACGGTCGTAATCGGCTGTCGAAAGTAGTGTACACACGATCCGAAAATCGCATGATCCTTCCTCAGACGACCATTTTCGTACGATATTCGGATCGTGTGTATGGGCCATTAGATAGGCCTAAGTGTTACCGTGAGCTCTCAAATGCTGAGCTCAGAGCGCATGTAAGGGGGTTGTAAACAGAAAGCACTTGTGAAGGTGCACAGTAACAGCTTACTAGCACCCTAGTTTTCCAGTCAGACTTCAGGAGGTATGAAAATGGCCTATACACTTATAGCAAGGGTATTATTTAACTTTGGTGCCGTTTGTTTTCATCTAGACGTCCCTTATCTGTAGTTTTTTGGTAAAGGTGAACCATGCCTTTAATATTTGGTACTAGAGATAACATTCCCCCTCCCCCGGGCTCTGCCTCATCAGCCAGAGTCTTAACCCCTCGTTCACACGGAAGGCAGGTTTTAAATCGTGCGAGTTCACCTGAACTTACGCAATTTCAGTGCGGGCTCGGGGGCGATTTGAAAGACATCTGTGTGGGTTCATGCACAGATGTCTATTGAAATCACCAAAAAGTAGTGCAGGAACCACTTTTGAAAATCCGTACGGATCATCACCAGGAGAGAAAGCACTCCCCCTGGATCTGTGGTGTCACTTGCTTTGTCAGGTGCTCCACCAAGGTAGTGTTCCACCACCGCTTCCTCAATGGCAAGCAACATTCGGCAGGATCTCAGCAAGGGACCTAGCCTGTACAAGCAGGTTGCCATTTACTTTAGCAATCATGTTGCTGCCGAGTTCCTATCTGACAAGGGCCAGAGGCTGACCATACAACCTGATTGTACAATCTCCTTTAGGGCTATTGCACAAGGGCAGTCTGACCAGCGGACTCTGCTTTGCTTAGCGAGGGACTCAATCCGTTGATCCTCTCTGAACAGGCGGATGACAGGTCCATCTTCGCTCACTGTGCCGAGACGGACCTGTCAAAGCCCACCGCTCTCCATAATGGAGAGAGCGGATGAAAAAAGGACCGCCTGTTTGTTTTCACCTGATCCCATCATCCAGACGGATGGAAACTAGGGTCTCAATCTGTCTGGATATCACAGACAGGATCAAATCACATAGCAGCGGGTGTCAGCGGGCATATCACCACTGACATCCGCTGCCCCCATAGAAGTGAATGGAGACTCCGATCGGGTCCGCCTGAAAAACTGACAGGCGGACCTGATCGGAAAGCCTGTGTGAAAGGGGCCCCTTAGATCTTCCATTAACTATGCAGTACGAGGGCCTGCCTGATATGATACTAACTGCATAGATTTCCTAGGTTTGCCCTCTTATTAAATAGTTTCGGTAAAGGAGATTATGCAATCTGATTGTACTGTGTATGGCCAGCTTGATGCTCAGCTCTTACACAAATGCATTTTAGAACCCTGTGTCTGCGAACTAAACTAACTGTATTTTTGGTGCAATGTTCAACAAGTGCATCTGCTATAGAAAGGAATATGGTACCACATGTAAAAAAAATGGAGAACACTCCAATCCAAATAAAGAACACAGGAGGTATGGATGACTTCAGTGCTAGAGATACTAATGGCAACAGTTAACTGGGGGAAGGGAGTAATCAGTGAGCATTTTATACTTTGACAATTTCTCCCATTAAAATCCAGCCGATGATAAGCCTGGATGCCCCGAGATGACGGTAAGCGTGGGCGCCCCACATTCAGTAAATCATTGTATGAGCAGGCTGATTTCAGACAAGCTGGGAGATGGTCTTCTAATGCCTTTGTCTCTATGGGCACGTATAGACCTACTTTATGTTCTGACTCCCAACAGACAGAAATTAGAATACAAATGCCCAGCGGATGTTGCCCAATTCCCAGACACATACGATAAGAGCATAGTTTAACCCATGAGCATCTACCCAAACCTGAAATGTCAGTTTGGGTAGACAGACCATTTAATGATACTTTACAGAAAACAGACATTCTACTAACCCATGTGACACTGCCGTCCTAGACACCAAATTACAACCCAGAAAAGTCTACATTGCAAACACACCACCTTTCATTTATTTGGATCATGCTTAACTAGTACAAGTCAATATCACAAGCAAACACTTGTTCATTTTTGTATGAATATTAAAATACACAGTATTGGGAATGCTTACACAACTTCTAAACTATGTTGATTTCTCCCATACCCCCCCCCCCCCCAAAAAAAAAAAACAAAGTACACACAACTGATTGGACACATTCATCAGTTACTGCACACCAGCAAAACCAAGATAACAGATTGCAAAGCTGTCTGTGTCTTGTGAAATGGGTTGTTAAATATCAACCTCTAGGCCTCTAACAAATCGCTCACATTTTTCACTGGCTTACAGATCAAGGACAGACAGATCACAGCAGGCAGACACGCTCTAGCACTGGAGGTCCAGCGCTGGGTCCTGGGTCTTGTTCAATTCATAGGCCAGAGGAAGTAGTAAAGAGACTGAAACACAAGGGCATTGTAAATGCAAGGATTCTCCCAAGGGCATGAAGACAAGCTTTGCCAAGCAGTGTAGAGAAAAAAAAAAAAAAATGCAACTAGACAAAAGCTTTACTCAACTACACTCCAATATACTTCTACTGACCTATATTTTTCAAGAGATCCTTAGCTTGTTTGGTAACATAATGCTTAAAAGTTTATTCCCAAATCCCCAGCACAGTGGTGTAGTGGACAGCACAGTGGTGTAGTGGACAGCACAGTGGTGTAGTGGACAGCACAGTGGTGTAGTGGACAGCACAGTGGTGTAGTGGACAGCACATTCGCCTAGAAGCAAAAGGGTCGCTGGTTCGAACACTACCTGCCTGGAGTTTGCCTGTTCTCCTTGTGCCTGCGTGGGTTTCCTTCCACACTCCAAAAAGACGTGCTGGTAGGATAATTGTCTCCTGTCTAAATTGGCCCAAATATGTGTATGTATGAATGCGAGTTTAGGGACCTTAGAGTGTAAGCTCCTTAAAGTGGTTGTAAACACTTACAAACCACTTGGACCTACAGGTAAGCTTAGATTAAGGCTTACCTGTAGGTCAAAGAAACATCTCCTAAACCTGCACGGAGAGATTTGTCAACGTAGACAGCGGCGCGCAGGCGCACTGAGTGTGCCGTCCTCAACGGCGATATGCCGCAAGTGGCGGTGCGCATGCGTGGGAGTGACATCATCGCGGCGTCGTCGAATGACAGTGCCGGAGCCGCGAGACCCACCAAGAAGATGGAGGCTCCGTACACAAGGGGACAGCGGTGACTTTGCTGGCTCCTGTGTCCGGTAAGTGACACATAATGGACTACTATGTGATGCATAGTAGTCCATTATGCTTTACCTTTGCAGGGAAACAGAGGAAGTGAACCCATTAGGGTTTACTTCCTCTTTAAAAGGCAGGGAACGATGTGAATGTATAATGTAAATGTAAAGCGCTTTGTAAATTGACGGCGCTAGACAAGTACCTGAAATAAAATGAATCCCCAAGAATGCATTTATATCTATCTATATTTACAGATACAATTATATTCTGTGTTATACAGAACACAGGATTCTGGACCTATGACCCAATGTAGTACACATCTTCTAAAATCACATATACATATATACACACACACACACACACACACACACACACACACACACACACACACACACACACATATATATATATATATATATATATATATATATATATATATATATATATATATATATAGTCACAAAGAAAATCACCATCTTCATCACACTTCCAACAAGGAGATTCAGCTACCAAATTCTTGGCAGAAGCAGCTTTTCCTTTGAACACACTGTCAATACAGCCACACTTTGCATACATCTGTGTTTCTGTATACTGTCCCATGCAGTCATGTGTATATGTGACACTGTGCTATAAGCTAAGCACCAGCTATTGCACTCTCTAGTTTTAGTAAATAACCCCCGTGTTTTTTTTCTATACTTCTACATGGATTGTACCCTACCATCACACACACATTTTATGCAGTAACTCTATACTTTTATCTACAGTTACATGGAGTATGTCATGCTTTCTTATATGTACTGACTGTACTATCTGTTCATAAATACTGCAGCATTTTACAGTTGTAACATGGAGTATGTCCTGCCTTCACACACACCTTTTATGCAGTACTGTACTATGTACTTCTATACACTGTGACATGGAGTACGTACTACGTCACACACACACTTCTTTGCAGTACTTTACTATGTACTTCTATACACTGTTTACATGAAGAACATCCTATGTCAAATGGACTTCTTCAAGCAGTACTGTACTATGTACTTCTCTACACTAACATGGAGTATGTACTACAGCTCACCTGCACTTCTATGGAGTACTTTACTACATGAAGTCCATGTGACCCAGGATTAACTTCATGTAGTAAAGTACTCCATAGAAGTGCAGGTGAGCTGTAGTACATACTCCATGTTAGTGTAGAGAAGTACATAGTACAGTACTGCATAAAGGAAGTCCATGTGCCACAGGATTAACTCCTTTTATGCAGTACTGTACTATGTACTTCTCTACACTCTAACATGGAGTACATCCTATATCACACACACTCTTCTTCTATGCAAAACTGTACTACAAACTGTTACATGGAGTATGTATTGTGCCACATACATCATGCAGTACTGTGCTATGTACTTCTCTACACTGTAACATGGAGTATGCCCTACCTTCACACAGGCTTCTATTATGCAGTAGTGTACTTTGTTACATTAGATGGAGTATGTGCCATGCCATACACACGTGTATAGAAGTGTACACTACTGCACTATAAAAGTGTGCATGACATGGCAGAAGTATACACCACCGCACCATAGATTACATGGAGTATGTACCATGTCATACACACTTCTATAGTGCAGTAGTGTACACTTCTATACATTACATGGAGTATGTTCCATGTCATACACACTTGTATAGAAGTACGCACTATAGAAGTGTGTATGACATGGCACATACTCCATGTAATGTAACAAAGTACACACTACTGCACTATACATTACATGGAGTATGTGCCATGTCATACACACTTCAGTAGTGTACACTTCTATACATTACATGGAGTATGTCCCATCATACACACTTCTATCGTGCAGTACTGGCCTAAGTACTACAATGTTACACAATCCTCTAGCAGTGCTGGGATACAATGGAACACAATGGGGGTTATTTACTAAAGGCAAATCCACTTTGCACCACAAGGGCACTTGGAAGTGCAGTCGCTGTAGATCTGAGGGGGACATGCAAGGGAAATAAAAACAGCATTTCAGATCTTCCCCTCAGATCTACAGCGACTGCACTCCCAAGTGCCCTTGTGGTGCAAAGTGGATTTGCCTTAGTAAATCAAGCCCACAGTGTGTACACAATACCCAGAGCTCTAGTGCAGACATGGAGGAGGAATGGCATGCTTTCCTCTGGGTATCCCTCCACTGAGTCTCAGAAGGTCTCCTTCCTCCTGTATCAGTCGCCCCGTCCCCCATGCACAGTGTGGAGGTCATTACCACAGCAGGGTCCCGGGCTCTTGTCAGGACTGTGAGCGGTGGCTGGGCTCTGTACGCCGGGCTCCTCTGTCTTGCTGACCATGTCCTCTGTGTTAGATGGCGCTGGAAGGACAGAGCCGGCCGCTCACACACAATCACACGTGGTGCAGCTGTAACCTCTGCCACCCGACCTTCCACAGCACACTGCACCGACGGCGGCCGTCACAGGACAAACCTCCCCCTGCCTGCTGAGTCACTGAACGCCTTAAAGGGACAGACATTACATCCTGTGTGTTTACAACTGACTGGGGCTTTCTACAGTATCAGAGCTTTTTAGAAGACATTTCATAAACAATAGTATTACCAATCACAATGCACTAGTGTGTATGTGTGTTGAATTGTCATTTTGAAGGATACACAGTGATATACTGTATATTATGCATGGCTCCCAACTGTCCCTCATTCCTCCTCATTTGTCCCTCATTTTGGTCTGATCTCTATAGATGTATATAAAATGCACTTTTTATATTTCAAAAAGGGGACATACTAAAAGGAATGACGGTGTAGCATGAAAGTCACTATCCCGTGAAAGACGCTACCCCCCTGACGCTACTGCGTAAGGATGAGCTCAGGCGTGTTCGCATGGTCCACGTGCAGAGCCCGCCAGGAAGTCGGCGCAGCGATGCGCTAATCACAGGCAGTGAGACATTGCCCGATCTCTGCAGCCGCACATCGGGGCCTTGTCTCACTGCCTGTGATTAGCGCAACGCTGCGCCGACTTCCTGGCGGGCTCTGCAAGTGGACCATGCGAACACGCCTGGGCTCATCCTTACTACTGCGCATGCGCCGGTTTCAGTAAAAAAAAAAAACGAGCGCAGAGCTGCTCAAGATGAATACAGCTGACTCGGATTAACCCCTCACATGCCGATCGATCGGCTACACAGAGAAAGACACAAAGACACAATCTAGATGACAGCGGCTGCAGGACACGGCGAGGGCTCACGGCGGCGGACACACAGGCTGGTTGCGAGGGGACAGCAACAAGCTGTATCACATACACACAGGCTGGATGGGGGCACAGGGGGCACACCATGCATAGCACAGGGAGCATATCACAGGGGGCTCACCATGGATATGATGGAGGGGGGGTGCACTGACCCCTGTATGATGGAGGGGGGGCACTGACCCCTGTATGATGATGATGGAGGAGGAGGAGAGGGAACTGACCCCTATATGATGGAGCGGGGGGGCACTGACCCCTGTATGACGGAGGGGGGGCACTGACCCCTGTATGATGATTATGGAGGAGGGGGAAGCACTGACCCCTGTGTAGCAGTCACACTTTGCTAAGTGTGTGCTATCAGTGCAAATTTAGTTTTTCTCAGAACTGTAATGGAGTTCTGGGGGTTAATTGTACAGGATTTACTATGGAATCAGTTTGGCTGGGCTGTACTAAGGTTCCGCCTGGTCATAGGTGCAGTGAGGCACCCATGACAGGCCGAGAACCAGGCCTGGTTGGACGTGTTAGGTACCAATCTTTCCCAGAGCCAATCAGTGGGCGCGTCTGGCCCCGCTGCGTAGTCTGGGAAAGGGTATTTAAGGTGCTGGAGTCACGTGTTCGGGGTTTGGCTGCTGCTTTGATTCCTTGTTCCGGTCCGGGGCAGCCCCGCCAGGGGTCCCGGGCCCAGGAGTGTCTGCCGTCCCACAAGCATGGTCAATCCGACCAGCCTCAGAGGCCCTTATGGTCTGGGGCAGGGATCCGTCTGTTCTGAAACTGAAGGGGGATTCAAAGGCGTCCCGGTGTGCTCTCGGTATTGGAGGGACACAGCAACTCGTACAAGTGACCAGGGGAGGACTCTTCGGAGGAGTGCCAACAAGCTGGCTGCTCAGTAAGAGCCTGGGAGCTGTAGAGTTGTATGAACACTAAAGAATCCACACTTTACACAGTATCGCCAAGAAGGCTGAGAGATCCAGGTACTGTGAGAAAGGTTCCTACTTATCTTCAGTTACAATTTAGTCTGTGGCAGAGACTTAGCAAAGTTTCCGGATCACATGTTGGCTGCTAGATCTCTGGCTAGAGGTTTATCTGGCAGTGAAGCACCCAGCTGCGAGTGGCTACTCTCTGAGCTGATTAGAGACATTCAGTGGATGTCAGCAGTTCAAAGTGCCTGAGTTTTATCACCCGTGCCCTCTATTCCCATCAGAGACTGTGTTATTGTTGAATGTTATCCCCTGCAACATAAAAACCTTGAAAAGGACTTTTATATGTCAGCATCTGAAGTCACTGGGTACTAACCCTGGGAATCCCTAGACAACAACCAACGAGCCACGAGGAGGTAATTTGTAAGCCCAGAAAGTCAAGGCCGCCCCTCGGGGTTATGGCCGCTACACCTATATGATGGAGGGGGGGACACTGACCCCTGTATGATGGAGGGGGGCACTGACCCCTGTATGATGAAGGGGGGGGGCACTGACCCCTGTATGATGATGATGGAGGAGGAGGGGGGCACTGACCCCTATATGATGGAGGGGGGGCACTGACCCCTGTATGATGGAGGAGGAGGAGGAGGGGGCATTGATCCCTGTATGATGGAGGGGGGGCACCGACCCCTGTATGATGGAGGGGGGGCACTGACCCCTGTATGATGGAGGAGGGGGTGCACTGACCCCTATATGATGGAGGGGGGACACTCACCCCTGTATGATGGAGGAGGAGGGGGGCATTGATCCCTGTATAATGAAGGAGGGGGGCACTGACCCCTGTATGCTGATGATGATGGAGGAGGATGGGGGGCACTGACCCCTGTATGGAGGAGGGGGTGCACTGACCCCTATATGATGGAGGGGGGGCACTGACCCCTGTATGATGGAGGAGGAGGGGGCATTGATCCCTGTATGATGGAGGAGTGGGGCACTGACCCACGCCGCACATGACCCCCATACGCCCACTCACAGGGTGCAGGACACTAAACATGGCGAACGGAGATCGGGGGACACAGGAATTGAAAGTTAGTAGGAGGCAGCCAGTAGCGACAACTACTGGCACGAAATTCCCTCCCCTAAATGTCGCGCCCGGGGCCATAGCACCTCCTGCACCCCCCACGCTACGCCACTGAGGAGCACAGACCCACAGCATTGGACCTGTCTACTCTAGAAGATCCTCAAAGTGAAGGGGGCTTGTCAAACCACACACTGCGTACATTAATATATGTTCTGCAGCTGATGTCTTAAAAAAATGCAGTTGCATCTTCGTGAGCACACTGCATGTAATACATTACTCTTAGGCGTGTTTAGAAATAATGTGCCATGAGAACAAATTGACCATGAGAATTTAACTTGTGCAGACTGTGCAGTCATTCATAGACTAGGCGTGGCAGCCTTAGTCGGGACAAGACTGCTAAGCACCATACAGGGCTGTTCAACAAAGACCTAAAAAAGAAGAAGAAATCATTGCAGATGAAAAATGAATTGTGTCACACTCTGTATTTCTATAATTGACCATAACAAAATTTTAAAAACATCAAAGTCACCTTCAAGTTGCATTCACTTTGATGTCACAGCAGTAGTAACTAAGCTGAAATGTTGAGTTCACATAAAGTGCACTTCTGGTTCTGAAAAAATGGGTTTTACCCAGATGGTAAAAGTGTGGGACATTTCCCTAGGAGAGGGAGTGACTAAAGGCCCCAACAGTTGAGGGGTGGGGGGGGATTGTCAGTGGTGAGAGGGCCAATTACTTTTGGAGATGGGGTGGTCTGTCAGTGAGGGTTTGTGGTCAGTAGTTGGTGGGTGGTGGTCGCTGTGGAGGGGGGGGGGGGCAGGGGTAGTTAGTTGAGGGGTGGGGGTCTATCAGTGGATAGTGATGGGGCGGTGTATGTCAGTGAGTCAACGAGCAATAGTTTGGCCTGGGGGATGTAGCTTTGGTTCTATCAGTAGGGGTCAGGGATATTAAGATGGGCATAATTTCATAGGCTGCATTATTACAATCAGAGGAGAAATAGAGGAGATCCAGAATTTCATGACCTGTATTTTAGCAAAAGGGTGCAGCCCCCCCCACGCTGGTCCCCTTAAAAAATTAAGCATCAGACCACAAAAATGTGTTTGTGTCCTGGGGGTCCTACAATATCTTTGCAAAGTTTTTTGACCTTGGGCCCTTTGTTTTGGCTGCTGTGGGGTCCTAAAGTTTGGCCACTCTGGCCAATCATATTACTGTCAGCGTGGTCACAGTAGGGAACATTTTCGTGGTCCATGAGCCCAAATGTTTAACAGAGGTAGGGGAGGTCTACATCTACCACCCCAAGATATATGTGGTTGCTAGCCTGAAATTTACAGATTGACTATTTCTGTGGCCCTTAAAGAACGTGTGGGCCTCTGGCAGCAACACTGAATAGAAAGTGCTGGGTCCCACCAGAATCCATGGACCATGGGGGGGGGGGGCATAGTCTACCCCATGCTTGTCCACAATTAAATTAGGCATAGGCCAAAAAAAGCCCCTAGGGTTCCTGTAGTATATCTGTGACTTTTGTCCATAATTTTCTGCCACCTTGTGCTAGTGATGTTACTTTAGATGCTGTCATGGTAGAGAACTTTAAGAGACCACAGCTCAGGAACCAAACGAGTCTGGGCCCCCACAGCTCCAGGCCCTGGACATGTATGGGGCCAGAGCTGTGGCCCCTCAAAGTTCACTACCACAACTGTGCCATAGATTACCATAGCGGGCCAAGGTAGCCTACATTTAGGACCCCATGGTGGGCAAAACACAGGGAACCAAACTTTGCAGAGGGATAATATAGGCCCCCCCAGGGGCCACACACATTTTAGAGGGCCAATGACTTTGGATAAACACTGCAGGACACAGGAACTGTAGAGCCCTGCTCTGCAGGTACGATTGGTTAACGAAGAGCCCAGAGATTCCTGCGGGACCAAGCACTACCCTCTCCACCTCCCCCCTGAAGGCCACATACTTCCAATGGTATTGGGAAAATTCAGGCTAGTGACACCAAAATGTTGGGGTAGTAGGGAGATTGAATGCATAGAGAATAATGGAACAAAGTGGAATGCCCATAGAGAATAATGGAAAAAAAAATTCACTTAGTGAGAGAGTCTTTAGACATATCAAATTTTATTTTTTGCAAACCTACTTTTAAATATCAGTGGCCATGTTTAATATTGAGATTATTGTTTTTATGCCATAACAAAGGTAAATGACAGAAGGGAATGTCCATTGAGTATAATGTATAATGGGAAGCAAAATATGAACTCATTTGCACGCAGATCTTGGAGACATAGGGATTTCACCTTTGCCACAGTTGTTCCTCATGTAGAGTAGCAGATTGTAGCAGATTGTAAGATTGAGATTATTTGGGATTACAGCTGTTTTCTATGGAATGACAGATAAATGATAGAAAGGAATGCCCATGGAGTATAATGGGATAAAAAATGGGACCTGGAGTCAAAACCAATCAACATATCAGATTAATCATTGGCAGACATACTCTCCATGTTGAGTGCCAATGTTTCTAATTGAGATGATATGGGATTATTATTGTTTTCTATGGAATGACAAAGGTGAATGACAGAAGGGAATGCCCATAAAGTATAATGGAAAGCAAAATATAAACTCATTTGAAGGCAAATCTGAGAGACATAGCAATTTATTTTTTCCCACAGATGTTCCTCAAGTAGATTAGCAGATTGAAATTATTTGGGATCACAGCTGTTTTCTATGGAATGACAGATAAATGATAGAAAAGAATGCCCATAGAGTATAATGGGAAGCAAGATGTGACCCGGAGTCAAAACCAATTAACATATCAGATCAATCTTTAGCAGACATACTCTCTATGTTCAGTACTGTAATGATGTTCAAAAATGAAAAGAAGCGGGATTATTATTGTTTTCTATGGAATGACAAAGGTGAATGATAGAAGGGAATGCCCATAGAGTATAATGGGAAGCAAAATAAAAACTTGTTTGCAGACAAATCTGAGAGACATAGCGATTTATCCTTTCCCACAGGTGTTCCTCAAGTAGAGTAGCAGATTGTAAGATTGAGATTATTTGGGATTAAAGCTGTTTTCTACAGATAAATGTTAGAAAGGAATGCCCATAGAGTATAATGGGAAGCAAGATGTGACCCGGAGTCAAAACCATTCACCATACTCAATAAATCTTTAGCAGACATACTCTCCATGTCCACTGGCGATGTTTAATATTAAGATGAAGTGGGATTATTATTGTTTTCCATTGAAATGACAAGGCTGAATGACAGAAAGCAATGCCCATAGAGTATAATGGAAAGCAAGATGTGACCTGGAGTCAGAACCATTGGTCATATCAGATCAATCTCTAGCAGACATACTCTCTATTTTCAGTGATTTTTTAAAATTTAGATGAAGCTGGATTATTATTGTTTTCTATGGAATGACAAAGGTGAATTATATTACTACTTATGTAGTGTAGCCAAAATACTTCTTTTAAGATTGCATCCAATGGGGACCTCCTCAATTTTGCAAAAAACACACATCAACAAAAATTGAAGATGCAATCCCAATCTTTGCAATATTCTCTTTAAATATTCATATACATGACAGGTAATCTGAGATCAGCGACTGCACAGTTTCGACCATTATGTCTGCTAAAGATTTATTTGATATGTTGAATGGTTCTGACTCTGGGTCACATCTTACTTCCCATTATACTCTATGGGCATTCCTTTCTATCATGTATCTGTCATTCCATAGAAAACAACTGTAATCCCAAATAATCTCAATTTTAGAATCTGCTACTCTACTTGAGGAACACCTGTGGGAAAGGTGAAGTTGCTATGTCTCTCAGATTTGCCTGCAAACAAGTTTATATTTTGCTTTCCATTATACTCTATGGGCATTCCCTTCTGTCATTCACCTTTGTCATTCCATAGAAAACAATAATAATCCCATATCATCTCAATTTTGAACATCACCACTAAACATAGAGAGTATGTCTACTAAAGATTGATCTGATATGACTAATGGTTCTGACTCCAGGTCACATCTCGCTTCCGATATACTCTATGGGCATTCCTTTCTTTTATGTTTGTCATTCCATAGAAAACCTCTGGAATCACAAATAATCTCAATATTACTATATCCTTCTCTACTTGAGGAACACCTGTGGGAACGGATTAATCGCTATGTGTCTCAGATTTGCCTGCAAATCCGTTTATATTTTGCTTCACATTATACTCTATGGGCATTTCCTTCAGGCATTCACCCTTGTCATTTCATAGAAAACAATAATAATCCCGCTTCATCTCAATATTAAACATTGCCTTTTATTATGGACAGAATGTCTTCTAAAGATTGATCTGATATGTCGAATGGTTCCAAGTCCAGGTGACATTTTGCTTCCCATTCTACTCTATGGGCATTCCTTTGTATTATTTATCTGTCATTCCTTAGAAAAGAGATGTAATCTCAAATAATATCAATATTAATATCTGCTGCTTTACTCGAGGAACACCTGTGGGAAAGGATACATCAATATGTCTCTCAGATTTGCCTTCAAATAAGTTTATATTTTGCTTCCCATTATACTCTATGGGCATTCCTTTCTGTCATTCACCTTTGTCAATCCATAGAAAACAATAATAATCCCACTTCATCTCAATATTAAACATTGTCACTGAACATGGAGAGTATGTATGCTAACGATTAATCTGATATATTGAATGGGTTTGATTCCAGGACACATCTTGATTCCCGTTATACTCTATGGGCATTCCTTTCTATCATTTATTTGTCATTCCATAGAAAAGAGCTGTAATCCCCAATAATCTCAATTTTACAATCTGCTACTTTACATGAGGAACACCTGTGGGAAAGGTGAAATTGCTATGTCTCTCAGATTTGACTGCAAATTAGTTTATATTTTACTTCCCATTATACTCTATGGACATTCCCTTCCGTCATTCACCTTTGTTATGCCATAAAAAACAACAATAATCCCACCTAATCTCAATATTAAACATGGCCACTGATATTTAAAAGTAGGGTTAAAAAAATTGATATGTCTAAAGAGTCTGTCACAAATTGAATTTTTTTCTTTCCCATTATTCTCTTTGGGCATTCCACTTTGTTCCATTATTCTCTATGGGCATTCCACTTTGTTCCATTATTCTCTATGGGCATTCCACTTTGTTCCATTATTCTCTACGGGCATTCCACTTTGTTCCATTATTCTTTATGGGCATTCCACTTTGTTCCATTATACTCTATGGGCATTCCACTTTGTTCCATTATTCTCTAAGGGCATTCCATCTCCCTGTTAAAGTCTATGGTCATTCCATTCCGTCATTCCTTTTAGTATGTCCCTTCAAAAAGTGTTTCCCATAAACCTTTCATCCAAATTCTAAATTGCTGCATTTGTAAATTTTAAAAGCCAATATAAAGGAATAGTAGTAGTAAGAAAAAAAAGTCCTTGTGCCTTTAATTAACCTTTTTTTGGTTAATTCTCCTTCAAGGGTGTGTTTCAGGGGGGCGTGTCCCATGCCTACATACGTTTGAAAGTAGGTGTCCCTCATTTCCATCTCAAAATGTTGGGAGGTATAGATTATGTGTCCTGAATGTCTGCTTCCCACTGAAAGAGAACTGCGAGAAAGTATAATAGAGCAATTACCAAGCAATTACCAAGTGCAGTAACCCAGTGCAGTGCAGTAACCCATAGCAACCAGCAGAGCCAGATTTAAACCTGGGGGGGGCGGGGGCGGAGCTCTTCAGGATCTGTGGGACCCTCATACATAATTCATTAAAAACTGACACAATATACCAAAGTAAAGGCGTTTTAGCGCTAAAAATAGCGCCTGTAAAGTGCCTGAAAACTGCCTCCCCTGTCACCCCAGTGTGAAAGTCCGAGTGCTTTCCCACTGGGGCGGTGCGCTTGCAGGTTGGGAAAAAAAAGTCCTGCAAGCAGCATCTTTGGAGCGGTTTGGGATCGCTGCATACAGCGTTCCCAAATTACACTTGGAATAAATGGGCATCGCTTTCAAAGCGCTGCAACACGGGCGGTGTTAACAGTTTGTTCGGCCGCTAGCGGGGGTTAACAGCGCCCTGCTAGCGGCTGAAAATCGCCGCTAAAACGATGGTGAAGCGCCGCTAAAACAAAATGTGATTTACAGCCAATGCGGCCACGGCTGCAGTGTGAAAGCAGCCTTACAGAAGACTGCAGGCAAAGTATTACTTCCCAAGACACATTTTAATAAAATAAACATATTTAATTATTATCATTTTGTATAGGGGAGCCCCCCTTTGATGGGGGATCGGGGAATGTTCTCCTTATGAATCCAGTGCTGGCAACCAGACTGGTCTTATCGGGCCCCATGTACATAAAGGCCCCATATCCACCCCCATACTTACCTGAGCCCTCATTCGATTCAGCATTATGCACGTCTGCAGCTTTTCTCTCCCCTCACTTCTGGGTCCTCCTGGCTTTGCTGGAGCACCAAAGCCATTGGCTCCCCGTGCTGTCAATTAAAGCTGGTGACGAGGGAGCAAGCCAAGTCCCGCTGTCTGTGTCAATGAACGCAGCAGCTGGGCTCGGAAGCGAGCTTGCACGAGTGCCTCCATGGGAAGTGTCTGGAGGCACTGGACAGGGAAGAGGAGCCAGGAGTACCAGCGGGGGACCCCAGAAGAGAAGGTTCAGGGCCATTGCACAGGTAGGTAAGTATAGAGATGTTTGTTAGTTTTTTTCCAAACAAAAATGTTTTCCTTTTCAATCGCTTTAACACAAAATTCTGGAAAAAAAGTGTCCTGTACTGTATTTCTACTCAAACCAACCTACACATGTTTGTCTTTTTTTTGATGCATGCGTAATTCTGCACATGCGTGTCCACCGCTGCCTACATATTATTGATCTTTACATCTCACTGAATAAGGCTCTTTTCACACTAGCCGACTCCAAAGTTGCGTGATTTTCAGTGCAACTTTGGAGTCTGACTTTGATAAAACTTTTACACTCTCTGGCATTAAAGTCGTGGCAAAGTCAGATCAAAGTAATGCAAAAACCTTTTCTGAAGTCACAGCAACTTCAGTAGTGTCAATTGGGACGGCTCTTGTAGCGATACATGGCATTTCACATGTCCTGTGACTTTGGGTCTCACAAGTGTGAAAGGAGCCTAATGCCGCGTACACACGAGCGGATTTTGCAAACCAAGCTTGAGCGGAATTCTGCTCAAGCTTGGTTTGCATACACACGATCACACAAAAGTTCTCTGAACTTTCGACTGTCAAGAACGCGGTGTTGTACAACACTACGACGAGCCGAGAAAATTAAGTTCAATGCTTCCGAGCATGCGTTGACTTGTTTCCGAGCATGCGTAGGAATTTTGCACGTCGGAATTGGTACAGACAATTGGAATTTCTGATCGGAAATTTTTCCAACCGAAAAATTGAGAACATGCTCTTAATCTTTTGCTTTTTTTTCCACAAATAGAGCTTTCTTTTGGTGGTACTTGATCATCTCTGTGGTTTCTTATTTTTTGCGCTATAAAGAAAAAAGGGCGACAATGTTGAAAAAAAAAACACAATATTTTGTACTTTTTGCTATAATAAATAGCCCCATTTTTTTTTGCTTTGTTAACCGCTTTTGGACCAGCCACCACAGTTTTACTGTGGCAGGCTGGCTCCCCTGTGCGAAATCACGTTACTGTACGTGATCTTGCGGGGTACGGATAGCAGGCGCGCACAGTGGGGGTGCCGATACTCATGGCCGACGGTTGCGATGACTGCCGGCCATGAGCGAACGTGACCAGGAGACACAGAACAGGGACGAGTGTGTTTAAACACACACTTCCCTGTTCTGTTCAGACAGGAGTGACAGATCATGTGTTCCTATTAGCTAGGAACCACGATCCGTCACTTCCTGTAGTTAGTCCCTCCCCCTTCAGTTAGAATCACCTCCCAGAGAACATAGTTAACCCCTTCACCGCCCCTAGTGTTAACCCCTTCACTGCCAGTGACATTTTTACAGTAATCAATGCATTTTTAATCACACTGATCGCTGTATTAATGCCAATGGTTTTAAAAATTTGTCAAAATTGTCCGATGTGTCCGCCATAATGTTGCAGTCATGATAAAAATCGCAGATCGCCGCCATTACTAGTAAAAAAAAAAAATAATAATAAAAATGCTATAAATCTATCCCCTATTTTGTAGACGCGTTAACTTTTGCGCAAACCAAACAATATACGCTTATTGGGTTTTTTTGTTACAAAAAATATGTATAAGAATACATATTGGCCTAAACTGAGGGAAAAAAATTGTTTTTTTTATATATTTCTGAGGGATATTTATTATAGCAAACAGTAAAAATGAATGCGTTTTTTTCAAAATTTTTGCTCTTTTTTTGTTTATAGCGCAAAAAATAAAAACCGCATAGGCGATCAAATACCACCAAAAGAAAGCTCTATTTGTGGGGAAAAAAAGCATGTCAATTTTGTTTGTGTACAACGTCGCACGACCGTGCAATTGTCAGTTAAATCGACGCAGTGCCGAATCGCAAAAAGTGCTCTGTTAAGGAAGGGGGTAAATTCTTCTGGGGCTGAAGTGGTTAAACTACGAAATAGTAACAAAAAATGTTCTATTTTAGCCTATAAAAAATGTAATATCCCACTGGCAGACATGGTACATTGGCACAACTGCTTGTACCTGTCTGATTAGAGCTATGTTTATATAGTCATGATTTCATTGGTAAAAGCCCATCATCTTTGCCAATCATCTTTAATCGGGTGGTAAACTTGATCCTTCTTCCTATGAAGTAGCGCATGGTTTGAATGTAGAAGGCTGGTGGAATGGTGGTTGATGTACCAAAGCAATGTACTCTTGTAAGAAAAAATGCAGAGAACTAGCTTTTGTGTAAGTTCAACATACCAAATGCCAGTAACTGAATTCTCTTAGTTAGGATATAGCATACTCTTACTCTCTATTGGTGATAACGGTATTCTTCTTCATTTCAGAGAGCTGCGTTTGTTTTTTTCTCTTGTAGTATTATGTCTACAAAAGATCCAAAGTACACCTGAAGAATTGTTTACAACAAACTGTGTACTTTGAACAAGTTATTTTAGGTGAACTGTGCTAAACAGGAGAAGAGGTTTGTTACTGTATTTATTACATTACTATATCTTTATATACTGTATATCATCATTTAGTGGCTGCTATGGTATCATTATACCACTGAGTTCTAAATAAAGTTTATTAGCAGTGTGCAAGATTTTTAAATATAGTCTGTCTACAACAGTAGTCTCCAAACTGCGGCCCTGGTGCCAAATGCAGCCCTTTGCTTGCCTTTATCTGGCCCTTGGGGAACTTCTCCTCCCACTGACACCAATAATTGAGTATAATTCCTGTTACTGACATCAGAAGCAGGGCACTATTCCTCCCACTGACACAGATGATGTGGCACTATTCCTCCCACTGATACCAATGAAGGGGAGTAATCCTCCCACTGACACCAATGATGGGGCACTATTCCTCCCACTGACATCAACGATGGGGCACTATTCCTCCCACTGACACCAACGATGGGGCACTATTCCTCCTACTGATACCAATGATGGGGAGCAGTGCCGGGACAAGGTCATCCAATGCCCAGGGCAAAGATGCCAAACTGCGCCCCCCTTTCCCTTAGGGTTAGGCTCAGGGTGCCCCCTACCCCTGCAATATACCATTGCGCCAGGGGCAGCCGCCCCTCCTGCCCACCCCTTGTCCCGGCCCTGATGGGGAGTAATCCTCCCACTGACACCAACGATGGGGCACTATTCCTCCTACAGAGGATGGGCACCGCGTATTTCAGGTCCACTCGTTAAACAGAGCACCTCACTCAGGATACTTCATGGACAGGACCTCACTAGAACCAAAGTGTATCACTCCACCCAGAGCCGATCGGCCCTATAGGCACACTATGCAAGCTGCTTAGGGCCCCGCTGCTGTGGGGGGGCCCCCCAAGACCCAGCATCCCCCCCTGCACCTCTGGCTGGCCGTTTAGAGTGCAGTGAGGAGAGATGGGAGGAGGTGGAAGGCGGTAAACGGCAGCTCTATGGTGCCTGAGTGGGCGGCGAGATCTCCCTGGGGCTTGTAGTACTCTCAGTGTATACAATGGAGAAGAGAAGGGAGGGGCCTCTGACCCAGGCAGGTATCAGTTTCACTTTCACTCTGCTTGAACACTGTTGCTGATGCCCGGGTCAGAGGCCCCTCCCCTCTCCGCTGTATACATTCGGAGATAGAACTACTAGCCCCAGGGAGATCCCCCTGCCTGTGAACACCATATAGCTGCCGATCGCCACCTCCACCAGCCAGGGGGGGGAGTCAGCTGTTTGGGGGCCCAAATGTAAGAGGGGGGGGGTTTCTGGGGACACTAATGTAAGGAAGGGGGCCTCTGGGGACACTGATGTAAGGAAGGGGGCCTCTGGGGACACTGATGTAAGGACAGGGCCCTCTGGGGACACTGATGTAAAGACGGGGCCCTCTGGGGACACTGATGTAAGAGGGGACCCCTGGGGACACTAATGTCAGAGGGGGGGGGCTCTCTGGGGACCCTGTGTAAGGAGGGGCTCTCTGGGGACCCTGTGTAAGGAGGGGCTCTCTGGCGACACTAATGTAAGAGGGAAGGCTCTCTTGGGACACTAATGTAAGGGGAGGCTCTCTTGGGTCCATGGTGTAAGGGGGGCTCTCTGGGGACCCTGGTGTAAGGGGGGGCTCTCTGGGGACCCTGGTGTAAGGGGGGGCTCTCTGGGGACCCTGATGTTAGAAGGGGCTCTCTCAGGACCCTGATGTAAGGAGGGGCTCTCTGGGGAGCCTGGTGTAAGGGGAGTCTATCTGGGGACCCTGGTGTAAGGGGAGGCTCTCTGGGGACCCTGATGTAGGGGGATACCCTCTGGGGACCCTGATGTAAGTAGGGAGGCTCACTGGGGACCCTGATGTAAGGAGGGGCTCTCTGAGGACACTGATGTAAGGGGGGCTCTCTGGGGACCCTGATGTAAGGAGGGGCTTTCTGGGGACCCTGATGTAAGGGGAGGCTCTCTGGGAAACCTAATGTAGGGGGAGGCTCTCTGGGGACCCTGATGTAGGGGGAGGCTCTCTGGGGATCCTGATGTAAGGGGAGGCTCTCTGGGGATCCTGATGTAAGGGGAGGCTCTCTGGGGATCCTGATGTAAGGGGAGGCTCTCTGGGGACCCTAATGTAGGGGGAGGCTCTCTAGGGACCCTGATGTAAGGGGGGGCTCTCTGGGGACCCTAATGTAGGGGGAGGCTCTCTGGGGACCCTGATGTAAGGGGGGGCTCTCTGGGGACCCTGATGTAAGGGGGGGTGCTCTCTGGGGACCCTGATGTAAAGGGAAGCTCTCTGGGGACCCTGATCTAAGTGGCGCCCTCTGGGGACCCTAATGTAAGGGGAGACTCTCTGAGGACACTGATTTAAGGGGGGCTGTCT